>JANZLH020000010.1:981002-1000454 GCA_026770325.2 Erythroxylum fimbriatum | reverse complement strand
CTCCGGATCCGACCCATATCGAACCCATCTTCAGAATCAGTCCCAGCTCCTTTTGGGACACCTGATTTCTCATAGTTTTTGAGAGAATCCAAGTAATTCATGAAGTCTTCGAGCCCTGGCTCCGTTGAGAAGAACTGCTTCGAACCCAACATTCTAGTGCTAAAAGCTTCACTACCACTGAAATGAGCTCGGGCTCTTTTCAGGGTTAGACGTGGACCTCGCCTGAGAAGATTAAGAAATCTCATTTTCTTCACCATTTACGTTTGTTTCTCGAGAAAGTGTACTGTGAAAGTGGAAACAGAAAAAAGAGGATTCGTGCCGTTATGAGAAAAGAAAGTGACCCTTCAAATCCATGAACTAGACCAGAAACTAGAAGAAAAGAGAATGAATTTGAAGAACTACTTCTTCTATATCCATTCCTGAGCTTTCCTTTAGCATTAGCCAATTCCGAGACAGTCGAAGAAGATGACGATAGTCGACGCTCGGTCGGGTATGGGAGGGTAGGGGCCGGGTCGGAGGGGGAGATTGGAGGCGGTTGCTAATGTCGGAGATGGGTGATTTGGGTCTGAACGAGGGGAATCGGGTGAAGACGTAGGAGAGGATTGGAAAGGATTTAGGGTTAGGATCCATGGGTACTCTATCAGAACAGAACAGTGTGTGAATATATATATATGATGGTAATTTTGGTAATTGTCTCGAACAACAACTATATGTACTTAGCTTTCTGCGACGTTTTTTTCAATATAACGTCGCGAAAAGTACTACAAATCTGCGACGTTTAACAAAACGTCGCGAAAAATTAGAACATTTCGTGACGTTTTTTAAACGTCACGAAAAGTCTGAACATTTTGTGACGTTTTATCCAAAAAACGTCGTGAAAAATATATTATTCTTGTAGTGTAAGGAATTTTCACTGTCCAATGATTAATAATTGAACTGCATCATAAAGGGTTGTTACTTAAGAAATCTTAGGAGGATTGATTAACTAGGTACTTGATTAACTCGGTACTAGTTATTTGATATTGATTAATCGTTATGTTATAAACATCCTATTTTATTATTGTGTTAAATTTTAGTTCAGTTTATTTTTAACTTAAATCATCATCTTATTTGTTGGCTAGATAATAAAAAAGAGGTTAATACTAGTGCATGTAGTTCTCGTAGGATTTCGTACTTGTCAGTGCTAACTATAGTTACGTCGTGCACTTACAGTTTGAAACAAATAAAATAGCACACATCAAGTTTTTGGCGCTATTGTGATGGATTAGAATATTAGGAACACCTAATTTTTGTTAATCTAACCATATTACTTACTTTAATTCTTTATGCTTTTGTTTTTAATTTGTTTAATTATTTTTATTAAATCTTTGGTTTTCTCACTTCTACAAGTCTTTGGGTTAGTTTATGAGTCGAGGAAATCCATAGTTATTGAAGATTCATAAATTGAGAGGACAACTTGTAGAAATCTTTGAAGGATGCCACTAAGAGAGTTTGAGTTAGATCGACATATAGAGAACTTAGAAGGTCATATTGAAATTGAAGGATGATAAACCATCATAGACCAACAAAGGACTATGTCGACAATGCTAAGCTAGACTTGAATGGGACGGAGTCTAGCATTGTGAGACTTACTATTATCATCAATAACTTTGAAATTAAATTGAACATTATTCAAATGGTGCAGTAGCATGTCTAGTTTAACGAGGTTTGAGATGAGGATCCAAATGTGTAGACTATCAATTTCTTGAAAAATTGTGACACATTTGTGGTCAATGATGTCACTGACAACCCAATTAGACTTAGGCTATTTCTATTTTTATTGAGAAATCGAGTGAAGCAATGGCTAAATTCTCTGATAAGCGGATCTATCACCATATATAACCAAATGATAGAGAAGTTTCTTCTGAATTATTTCCTGCTAGCTAAGACTGCCAAACTAAGGGATATCTCCTGCTATGTTCAAATCAATTCAAAGACTCTATATGATACATAAGAGAGATTTAAGGAGATGTTAAGGAAGTGCACATATCATGGTTTACGATCAAGGATGCATATTCAAACCTTTTATAATGGGCTTAACCAAACAACTCTACAAATAATTGATTTAGCAGTTAAGGAAACATTGAATAACGAGACACCAAAAGTAGCTTCGAACCTCATTGAAGACATGGCGATGAATAACTAACAGTGGTGTTCTTCTCGAGTGAAACCTAGCAAGTCAGCATGAGTATATGATGTAGATGCAGTTACGTCATTGTTAATCCAGGTTGAAACTTTAAGTAGGAATATTGATGGATTGATGATGAATCCTCAGTTATTCCAAACGATGTAATGTGAGGTGAACGATGTAGGACATATGGGTTAATAATGTCAACCACTAAATCCCGATCATATGGATTATATGAGGAATGCTTTTAGACCCTAAAATAATCCCTACAGTAATACATATAATCTTGGATGGAGGAATCACCCAAATTTCTCTTAGGGGAATCAAAGATAGCCAAGGAATAACCCTCCACTAAGATTTTACCAACACCCACCTCAAGAAAAGAAGCTGAGCTTGGAAGACGTCATGTCCACAATTCTTCAAAATTCAAAAGAAAGATTTCAAGCAAGGGAAGAGGTCTTTGGTTGAAATAAAGAGGCTTCTATCCGTAACTTGGAAACTTGGATTGGTTAACTTGCAAGGTTAAAAACAACAAAAGAGTTTGCCTAGTGCCACCTAGAGAAATCTTAAAGAATGTGTGATGAAAATCAACCTTAGGAGTGAAAAAGAGTTGAACAAGGATAACAAAAGTCAAGATTAGAAAAAGAGTGACACCAAGAGTCAAGAGAAAGCTGAAGGTGAAAAGCGCATTCTAAAAGCCAATTTTAGCCTGCCATCCCTTATCTTGCAAAAGTAAAGAAATACCTTATGGATGAGCAGTTTGATAAGTTCCTTAAACTATTTAAACAACTTCATATTAACTTAACCTTTGTTGAAGCTCTTGTAGAGATGCCGAAGTATTCAAAATTCTTAAAGGAGTTACTAGCAAACAAGAGGAAGTTGGAGAAATAGATGTTTGTGACATTAAGTGGTCATGTTCACCGATTCTTCAAAGCAAGCTACCAAAGAAGCTTAAAGATCTAAGGAGTTTTACTATTTCTTGTCAAATTGGTAGCTTAAAAATAGAAAAGACTGGGGCCAATTTTAATATTATCCCTTATTATTATTTTTTTAAAGTTAGGGTTAGGTGAAACGAAAACTACTAGGATGAAGGTGAAACAAACACTACTAGGATGAGTTATAATTAATAGACACATCGGTACAATATACCAGAGGTATTATTGAGGACATATTTGTTAGGGTTGATTATTGACATAAAGGAGGATATAGAAGTACCTTTAGTTCTAGGTAAACCCTTTTTAGCCGGTATTAATATTAGTGAGGGCGAGCTAGTGCTTAAGTTGGAGATGAAGAGGTCATATTTAAAATGTTTGATGTCATGAAATATTCCTTTGAACTTGTTGATGTTGATTATATTAGTGATGTATTTGATGATTCAGTTTCAAAAGTTTTGTAAGAATATTTTTTTAAAGGTCAGCCGAAGCTATTTTTAGTCTAAGGTAAAAAAAAGATAAGAAATACGGCACAAGGAAAAAGTAGGTAGCTTAATTAGAGGTTAAGGAACCTATGGTAAGAAAGTAAAAACTTAATCTTTATAAGCTGCCTTGGTTATGATAAGTAAGTTAAGTTAAAGACGTTAATCAAATGCTACTTTAGAGAACCTAAGAATTATGGTAGTTTTGCTTGATTTGATTATGTTATTTTGATTATTTTTAACATTTAAATTAGGATTTCATTACTTTTTGGTGTGTTTTTATTAGGTTATAGATCATCCTTATTTAATATTGCCTGTTTTTGGTTTATAGTATGTGTTATTTGACTCTTATGACTTTGAGTGAAAATTTCTAAAATTTTAAAGAATTTTTATGTATACAAGGTTGTGTACACACCTGCGTATATAAGAATCTCATTATTGAATGTTATATACTGTTCCAATGACTTACACGGTCACTGGACACATCCTTGTACATATTTGTAAGTTTTAAGATTTTGGCACACAATTACAAAAAGTTACATGGGAGAGGGACACACCTGTATCCATAAGTCGCATGTTCACAGGTACTTACATGATCACTCATATGCTCGTACATAAGACTATGCAAGCCAGCTAATATACACACGAATATGTATTGAGTCACACAGTTACAATGACTTGCAGGGTCAGTTATACAATTATGTAACTAACTGTGTAAGTCCATGGCTCCTTTAAAAGCTCTACCTTTCTTCTTTTCTCCCACATTCTCTCCCTCTTCCACCCCCCCTCTATTATGCCTCTCCATCCTACAGCCTAGCTGAGCTTTCTAAAGTGATTTTACAACACTTAAGTGAACTTTTCTTGTGTTTTATATGGAGTACACTCAGATTTTTGGGTATTATTGCAGATCGTATGATTTTTTTCTTCCCCAAATTCTAAGTTACACAATTCCTCCATTCTAGGGTAATTTAACCTTTTTTTTCTTTCTTTTTTTTCAATTCTAAGTTATTCAATCTTTTCCTTTCGAATTATTTGATTAATTTGATGAATTGTGTTGAATTTGGGTATGTTAATTTTGCTCTCTAGTTATGAATTGCAATGGTTCTGTTAGATTAGGTATAATTTGTTGTTTTTTAGTAATTAGTTAGTGTTTATTAGTTTAATTTCATACCAATTTAATATTTTACAAGAATTAGGTTTTAATTGTGTATTTAGTATAAGATTAATTGTTTAATTTAATTTTGGATTTTAGGAAATTAATTAGTAATTGCATAATTAGATTAATTTTGTTTGTTAATTACGTTTTGATTGTGTTATTAATTTTGTCATTACTTTAATTTTCTAATTATTTTGTTAATTACATTATTTTTAGTTTAATTTGATTTTTAATTGTGTAAATTTTCACAATTGCATAACATAGTGAGTGTACCAAATCATTCCTTTATTACTATTTATGTTTTTGTTGATATTTTATTTTTTGTGCTTCTATTGTGTGCAACAGGGACAATGTACAATTTTAAGTGTGGAGAAGAGGTTAATGAAATTTTGATGAAAAATTTCAAATTTCTTAAGCTTAATATAATCTTTATTATTTATTCTTATTACTGACATCCCGATTTAGTTAAAATCTATCTGAAATACTTTATATTATTATTGATTATTTAATTAAATTAGTACACAAAAGGATGAAGGTTAGAATAGACTTGCTTTTGTAGGTTATAATTTTTAGTTATCATTGAGATAATTAATTTGAATAAAAATTATATATTATTTACACACATGAAACCTATTTTTGAGCTTCTAATCCTAAAAATAAATACATCATTATTCTATGCTCTTTTATTCTTTGTTCTATGTTATTATACATAGCTGGATGACTCTAGTGCTTACTTTTATTATTCATTTTGAGACCACTTTTTTTAAACTACAAGTATTAAAATGATAAAGGCACTTATATTTAGCAATTTGTTTTATCCCATTTTCCTTGATTATTATCCAACCTATTTTTATCCCTTCAGAGAAACCACTTTTATGAATTAGTCCTTTTGATCAATTATAACCACATTGATAGCCTTTATCCTATTTTTGTTGAAAACCTTTCATTATTTTTGAACCTTGAAAGATTTGCTTTTACTTAATTGCTTGAAACTTGGGTTACATTGAAGAATTTTACTAAAAAAAGTCCAAATATATCTACAATTGTTAGTACACAATGACTATTAATTTGTTTCGTCTTGAGTATTTCATTGTTATAATTTTATATTCATCCTAAAGTTGCTCAAAGAAGTTCAAAAGTTGAAAATTTTGTGTTGCGAGCATATTGGAAAAAAAGTTAGGATATTTTTTAGAGAGTCAGAAGAATTGTTGTTATATTAATGAAATTATTGTTTAAAGGACATATTCTATGAAGAACTAAGTTTTATATAATATTGTTTATGTGAATTTCCTTCATTATTATTACCTTGTTTAATTATCCCTATTATATCATTACCTAAGCCTCATTACACCTTTTTAAAAGAACATTTGATTTTTGTTTCTAGTTTACTTATAAGTGGTGTAGATGTGATTTTATTTTAAGCTTATAGTTATAAATCCTCCTATGTATTAAATTTAAGAGTTTGTTATATTTTTCACCCTAATCACTTTGAGTGTATTGAGTGAATCCTTTGTGAGGGTGTGGAATTTGTTTTTTAATTCCAAAAAGATTATAAACGTGATTGTCATTGATATTGACTTATGAAAGTTGGTTATAGGATAATTTGAGTCTAATTGTATGTTAATCTGGTTGATATGATATGATGATTTAAGGTGTGAATGCACATGTTGACGTTATTAAGGGATGGATATTTTTAAGTTTGATGATTGGGATTATGATTTACTTGAGGACAAACAAATGCTTAAGTGTGGCAATGTTTGATAAACGATTAATAAACTATGTTTTAGTGCCCATATTTAGTAGGTTTTGCTTGTTATTTAAGGATTTTTTTGTTTTATTTGTACTTATTTTGTTTATAGTGTGTTTTCAGTTCTCAATTGCCATCATAAATAAAAAAGAGAAGAATTTGGGGTAGAAAATGAAAGAATTGAAGCTATTTTAAAGGTATATGCCTGTGTGAAGATGTACACACCTGTGTAAGTAACATACACTGTCATGTAAGAGATTGTGAACGTGTAAAGCTTTGAAGATGTTGTTTTTATCCCTGTAAAGATACACACCCATATAAGTAATATATGTGGTCAGGTTTTATGCTCTTGTAAGTAGTGATGGCAACTGGACCAAGGCCAGGACTAGGCTAGACGGTCTCGAAGTCAATGGGCTTGGCATGGGTTGACCAAGCCTCCGGCCCAAAATTTCTAAAAAATTGGGTCTCAGGTTCAGCTCAAGCTCAGACTGCCCAGGCTCTGCCTAGTTTAAAGCTCAACATTTATAAGTAAAACAACATCATTTTGCTGAAAACAATGTCATTTTGTATTTTTATTTTTTAAAAAAAGATGGTTGGGTCAACATGGACTGGTGTCAAGCTCGGGCTGTCTCAGGCCCTATCATACTCAGATTTGAGCATGCTACCTCAAGCCTAATCTGGGTTAGGTTCGATCCATTGCCATCCTTACTTGTAAGCTCTTGAAAATGTGTAAACTCACAATTTTAAAGTGATTTTTGAGATACACGATAACTCACTTGACCATGTATATTACAGAAACTTTATATTGCATAATATAAAAGGTAATTATGAAGAGGAGGTGAGAGGGAGGCAATTAGAGTCAGAGTTAGAGACAAAATTTAGAGTTAGAGACGTAATTCTGAACCTAGGATAAGGAAAATACAAAAAATTACTTCAAGAGATCTGCTAGAGAGCAGCCTTTTTTTTTTCAAATTTTCAAAGGGAATTACATTAGGGAAAAGGGATTATATATATCATGGACTCTTTTCTTTTTAATTGTTCTTCTAAACTTGTGATGTTTTTTTCATTTTCTATGTTTGGGAACTAAGTTTGTTTACTATCCAGGTATAATGAACCTTAGGTTGGAGTGTATACTATGATTTGATCTTTTATCTAATGCAATTTAATTGATTGAGTCATTGTGATTCAATTATGCATTTTTATTCTTGAATTAATATGTCCAAATATTAATTCAATGTATGATTTCATATGATTAAGATTGAGAAATACTTTCGTATGAATAGATCTATCATAATTAGAACGAGTTACATATAAACCTAGAGATAGGTCGACATAAATCCTCTAGATTAGGGTCAAACTAATAGTAAACTACACGAATCGAGTAATGCGATCTTAGATGTTTTAACTAGAAAGAAGTTTTAGTTAATCAACTGAGGATTAGTTATTAATAGTCTTGAGAGAGATATTAACATAAGATAGAAATTTTCACAGTCCAATGACCAATAATTGAATGGCATAATAAAAAATTAACACCTAAGAAATCTTTTGGGGATTCATTTCCTAGGTACTAGCTATTTGATATTGATTTATTTTTTTTATTATCTACATCTTGGTTTATTATTATGTTAAATTTTATTTTAGTTTAGTTTTTAATTAAATCAACATCTTATTCGTCAGTTGGATAATAGAAAAGAGGTTATTTCTAGTATTTGTAGTCCTAATGGAATCGACCCATACTTGCCAGTGCTAGTTACAACTATTCTGTGCCCTTACTATTTAAAACAAATAAAATATCACTAATGGTACCATAGCGAAGGCATTACGATTGATGGAGTTTGCTCACTTGGTCTTTAGAACAGGCATCTAGGACACCCTCCTCTAAAAGTCACCAAATTAGTTCCCAACGGTTTTTCCAATAAAATAGTGAGATTATGAATAAATTTGTGATAAATGCCAACAGGCTAAATAAACTAGAGATAGATTTCCCTTAAATGATAATAAAATTTCTTATAAGTTTGAACTTATACATTGTGATTTATGGGGTCTGTACAGAACTTTATCGTCATATGGTGCTTTTTATTTTTTTAACGATAATAGATGATTATTCTCATACCATGTGGGTGATTTTTGTTAATTGATAAGAAATAGGTGACACATATGATGTTGATTTTTTTCCATTGTGCGACAACAATATAATGAAAAAGTTAAAATTATCCAAAGTGATAATGGGACAAAAATTACTTACATGAAAGATTGTTTTCTTAAATATGGAATTATTTTTCAAAATTTTTATATCGGGACCATACAATAAAATGGTAGGTTGGAGAGGAAACATCGACACATTTTGAATGTATACAAGCATTACACTCTCAAGGGCACTTTCCATTCAGTTTTTCGGGAGAATGTCTATTTGTTGTAGGGTAATAAATAGAACTTTGTCCTCAATTTAAATGGAAAACCCTATATGAAGTTTTACATGAGTAACCACCTTTATATAAGCACCTAGAGACTATTTGGTTTGTTGTGTTATGCATATAACCAAAGAAAGAAAGGGGATAAATTTGCAAGAAAAAGTCGTTGCTGCATTTTTGTTGGGTACCTAAATAAGAAGAAGGGTTGGAAATTGTATGATCTAGAAACAAGAGAGTACTTTGATTTTTATAAGAATGAATTCTCATTTACATAACAAGGCCTTAGTTATAGTGGGAATTTTGGGAGAGGAGTTTTTGATGGAGTTGTTGATGATGAATTTGACGGAGTTGGGGTAGATGTTCGAATTGCATTAGTTGTTGAATATGGAGAACATAAGAGTGAAGGAGTAAAGGGATGTATATGATGATGGAGAAAGACAATCTGAGGAAACAACCCATAATTCGTAAGGCAATAATGCCCAAGGGGTCTAAGAAATAAGGGATGGAGACCTATAGGTGACCTAAAACATGAGGTGCAACAAAAGGGAGAGCAATGAGCGTTAATTGGGTCATGGAAGTTGAATAAAATAGCAGTATGTTCATCTATGTGATTATATTACTAATACAGTCTAGAAATTGAGCCTTTTCACTAGTTCATTTGCCCCGATGAATACCTTAGGTACACTTTGTCCAATGCATACCTTAGGTACACTACGTAAATTGTGATAAAATTTATTTGCGATATCAAAATTTTCTTGTCGCTATTACTGCATTAACTGTCCTTTATAGAATCTTTGAAAGATGAAAGGAGGAGAGAGCTAATGTGGACTGAAATCGAGGCACTTGAAAATAATGGGACATGGGTGGTTAAAACATTACCACTTGGGAATAAGGCACTCAAATATAATTGGATATGTAAAATAAAATACAACTATGATGGTTTCATAGAGTGAATTAAAGCAAAATTGGTGTTTTTGACAACCATCAAGTAAAAGGAATTGATTATATTAAAACATTTCCTCTAGTTACCATGATGGTTATAGTGCAAACATTTTTAGTTATGGCTGTAGCAAAGCAATGGGAGTTATACCAAATGGATGTACATAACACCTTCTTACATAAAGATCTTTGAGAAGAAGTGTATATGAATATACCCCCAATATTTAAAGTACAATGTCTAGGCATAGTTTGTAGAGCGTAAAAGTCACTTATAAGTTGAAGGAGGTTAAAAATGCTAGTTTGCCAAGTTATCGGCTGCCTTAAAAGGGTATGGTTTCAGAGAATCCTAATATGATTATTCATTATTTACACTACAAAAGAATGGGGTTCAGATTAATGTTCTTATTTATGCCTATGAATTAATAATTTCTAGAAATGATCATGTTGCATTCAAAGGTTCAAGGTAATTTAATTGGTTTCTTTCGCATGAAAGATTTGGGTACTTGAAATATGTTTTAGGTGTCAAAGTTGTTAGAATTTCAAAAGAAGTTTTCTTTGCCAATAATAAATATACCTTAGATATCATCTCTAAGGTTGGATTATTAGGAGAATAACCTGAAAACGTCTATATGGAGAAAAACCATAAGTTAGCACTAGCTTATGGACGCCTTCTTAGTGATCCACAATGATATCGACAGTTGGTAAGTCGTCTAGTACGCAGGTGAGTTGGTAAGGGGCTTTTCTGGCTTAAGTGAGGTTGCAGGTTCGAACAACCCTCATGTATACAACTGTTTAAAACTTGGGGCCAGAGCTTTGCCTCCCGCAAAGGCCTTACCCAGCTCGAGCGGGGATTAGTCTAGGTATGGATGGCTTAAATGTGTCTTCTTATAGTTGGGACTCTCCTAGGACACCTCGTGAGAAACTAAAAAAAAGACTTGAATTGTCTTATTATATAGATGTACTCTATCACGATTTATGCATTGTCCAAAAGAACAATACTAGGAAGCTACACTTAGGGTAGTCTCAGTTTTTAAAGGCAATTCGATATAAGGTATTCCGTTGTGAAGTGAATATGACTTACAATTATATTAGTGGTGTGATTCAAATTGGCTTAGTTTTCCTCTGACACAGAGATCTCTCACAGGGTGATTTGTGCTCTTAGGCTATTCTCTAATATCTTAGAAGACTAAGAAATATTATACAATGTCTAAGTCATCTGTAAAAGTAAAGTACAAACATATGGCCATAATAACAAAATTGAAGTGGCTGAAAGGGATTTTGTTTAGTCTAAGTGTGATGCACTCTACTCCTATACAGATATATTATGATAGTCATATAGTGTTGCATATAACAAAGAATTTAGTATTTCATGAATGGACAAAACATATTAAGGTGAATTGTCATTTATGTTAGAATTTTATGGGCCATGTGTATAAATATATGTACGTAGATTTTTATCTCGGTTATAGGCTTAATAAAATGTGATCTAACTTTAGTAAATTAATTGGGCCTACAAAATATTGATTAATTATTAGTATGGGCCTGATGTGTAGAAGCCCATTACGAGTCATTGTGGTTAATGAGCCCACAATAGCCCGTAAGTCAAAACTGACTATAAATAGAGTTGTGGTCCCCAAATCAGATTCACTCTTGACATTTTCTCTGAAAAAGATCTTGTTAGTTTTCTCTGTTCTATAAGGAGAATTCATTCGGTATATGAATCTTGGCTTGGAATAACACATCCATCAAGTTTTGCTGTTTACACTTCCGCTGTGCAATGGATCAAGGTTAGTGTTCTTATTTGTACATATATCATTGTTTATTCGATTTGCGTATGATTCTGGTTAATTGTTTATTTAGAAATCTGAATAATAATCATAAGGCTTGATTTCTATCAAGTGGTATCAGAGTCATTTTACGTAGATTGTTTCAACATGATATTTAGTTTCATTCATAAGGCTTGATTTCTATCAATTTCATCATAGATGAAATAATGAGAGGCAACATTCATCCATTTCATGTTCCTTCTAATGCATAACTAGCTTCTATTTTTACAAAGGCATTGGCCAAGCATCAGTTTGACTATTTTCTCCACAAATTGGGCATTCAAAATCTCCATGCACCAACTTAAGGAGGTATTGAGCAAGATAAGTAAATGTGTAAATATAGTAATTTTATTTTATATATCTTTGATTGATAGATATAAGATATTAAGATAAATATCAGATATTCTAGGAATATTTTTAGGAGAGATTTTAAGGAGTATGAGACTTTGTTTGCACACAAGTATATATTATTCTTTTTTTTATTGCCCAGGAGGTATCTTAGGAGGGTCCCAACTATGGGAAGACACCTTTAAGCCATCCACACCCAGACTAATCCCCGATAGAGCCGGGTAGGTCCCTTCGGGAGGCAAAGCTCTGGCCTCACGTTTTAAACAGCTGTATACATGAGGGGGGTTTGAATCTACAACCTCACTTAAGCCAGAAGAGCCCCTTACCAACTCACCTGCGCCTTGGGGTTATATATTATTCTTTTATGGCAGTAAGAATAGCAGGGAAAATTCACCTCAAATTTCACCATTTTAACATCACTTTTAACTACAAATTTTCTTTTGCTTTATCTAAAAACAATTAGATTTTATAAGCTTTTAATGGGTGCAACCACTCATAAAGTTCAAGATCCACCATCCAATTCAAAGTTTCTAATAGATAATAAATTAAGAAGCTCTGAAGTTTTTAAAATTTGAAAATTTTATTTTGAATTTTTAAACTTCTAAAATTTGAATAATTAAATAATATTATATATATTAATATTTTACTGATGTAACTGATATATTAATGTAATACATCATGTCTTGAATCACTCATGTAACTTTTTTGAATATTAATTTTTACGTATTTCATCAATCATATTAATAAAATATTAATGAAAAAAAATTTTAAACTAAAAACTTCAAAAAAGTAGATATTAAAAATAAAAAATAAAAAGTTTGCCTCTATTTAATTTAATTCATTTAGCTTGATTCGTTACTATATTTATTAGCCAGCATTGTCAGCAATGTAACTTGTAATCTTTAATTTACAGTTTTTGTTTTGTTTTTGATCAAGAACCTTTGTTTCAAATATTAGGAGATGAATGTACATGTAGATATCAGAAGTTTTACAATTGAAAAGTACATAAAAAACATAGATATCCTTTGAACATTAAAAATAAATCTAAACTTTCTTCTTTTGTTTATGTTAATTAAGTTGCAACTCATTAAAATTTTCGTTATTAGAATCAGATATTTGAAATTGTGATTATTATATTAGTTTAGTTATAACTAAAAAGTCCCATGCACCTGATTAGTCAAATACATAGTTTTACTACATGACATTATTACTGGCTGTTAAAAATCATAAGAAATCTCAGTCTCACTCTTTAGACCAATCTAAACTCTCCTAATTAACTATCTTTGGGCCCCCAATCCTCTAGTTCCATTTATTTTTTCTATTTGACTATCATGCATTTTTGACTACCTTAAGACTTTCTAAAACTTTATAACGATCAAAATGTGTCATAAATGTTGGGGAATTCAAGTAATAATGCTCACAAGATCGATAAGTTCACTCAACTAAAGACAAACCACTCAAACAATCAAGATGACTGAAAGCTAATTTGAACACAAAATTTACATAGAAAATCGTCCAATATTTAGGTAAAAATCACAGGATAAATCGAAAATAAATTCACTAAATTAAAATAGCAAGATACAAGTGATGAAGATTTTTTGCTAATCACTCCATCACAAAACAACTATAATACAATCTCTCTTTTAAACTTTATAAAGCTCTCTCACTTTTCCAATTCTCTAAACACTAAGGTTCTCACATACTAAGATTGACTATAAATTGATATATTTATACCAAATCTACTCCTAACTAACCCTAGAAATCAAATTCTAAGGAAATGTAATTGAACAAAGCTATTTGAACTCTAAAACTCATCTTATGTTAAGAGTTTCTAACTTATACAACTTCTGTCTCTTCAAACTTATCTTTAAATCTCAAAAGGATAAGGTTTATAACATACGCGGTCACTTACATAGTCATAAACAATGATTGTAAGCTTTAAAACATGATATCAAGGAGATACACGGTCACAGAGAGTTACATGATCAGTTTACACTACCGTGTAAACTTATACGGTCAGCTTATATGTTTTTTTGAAACATTAAAGATAATTAATTATAGAAAAGAAATACAAAGTTGAGACAGTCATAACACTCTGCAATCAACCATAAAACGACAACGTTCAACTTCTAAAACTAAACACATGTAAAAAAAAGGCAACATTCCAAGGTAAAAACTATAGATCCATCATTGAGACAAAAGGGGAAAAGAAATCCCCAAAAATCACAGATCTCCTTCTTGCTTTACCCGATTAGGGTTGTAGGGATTTGGTGATCACCACCATCTTGGGGCACCGAGGAGTGAGCTTTGAGATAGATCAAATTAAGTGTTGCAAGCAGATGGGTTCTAGCCTAGCCTTATACGAAAGACGCTCCAGCCTAGCCTAGCCTTTGGTCAATAAGAGGTAAGCCAAATCCTTCATATACCACGTTTCTCTTCTTCATGTTTCACACTTAAAATTGACCGATGCAAAGTGATTAAGGCTTTCCTTCTTATCTCTTTATGTATCAGTGATAAGTGTAAAATATTGCATCTTTTATCCTCCTAAACTTGGTCCATGTAATTATTTTTATTACACATTTGGGCATCATTATTCATATTTTATTAGTTAAAACCCAAAATTATTTATTCTGAATTTTACTGTAAAATTGGCCTAAGTTGAACTATTTTTTAAAGCTTAATGGACTTATGTAATTGTGTTAATTATATGGAGATGATTAAAACTCCAGCAGCCCACAATCAAGCACCATATGCATTAAAACGACAGTCCATACAGCAACATAAGGAGGAAGCCAGCAACAAAACGCGCCAGTAGAGAGGAGTAATTAGGAGCAAAATGGCGCATCATGCAGCAGATGGAAGAGACCGAAATGACAGTAGCATTGAGAGAAAACGCAGCTTGCATTTCACGCAAATGTCGTCTGTGAAATGCAAATGTTTCCATAGGCTAGAGGGTTTTAAAGAAGAACGAACAATATGCAGGGTCCAAGCATTAATTCGTCACATCAAGAATAGTACCAAGAGAGAGTAGCATGAAATAGAACAAGAGGTGCAGTGAAGAAAGAACCGAGGGCGTTTCGTTTAAGGTTATTTGAGTGGGGCTAAAGCATTTTCTTTGGAGAGATCCATGGAAGGCTAAGTTCCTGACGCCGATTCGGAGGTGATATCGACGCTGACGACTCATGTTAAGTGTATTTCATCGTTTTTGTTGTTTCTTTCTCTCATTAGAAATTGATTGTGTTGTCCTATGTTAATTGATTTGGGTATTGTGTATGGAAAGTCGGATTTTTGTGATTGTTTAGTTATTTGTGTGTGAACCCATTAGGTATTGTGAAAGATGATTTTAATGCGTTCATTGAATCGTTTAATTGCAAACCCATTGCTATAATTTCGATATAATTTGTAATTGTTATATTGAAATTTATGTGTAGCGCCTAATGATTCGTAATCATTAGGGATAACATGACCTAGGTTAAATGACACATCGTATGTGGTTGTTTCCTTGATTAATCAGTTTTCCTAATTCGTAATGCTACTGCCGAATTAAATCTAGAGATCGTACCTTAGGTTGTTCGGTGGTTAGGCTTAATTAACGATCGTATCTTGATTAATCAAAATTTTAGGGAAAACTCGGGTTAATTATTAACCCACGATTAATAGTTGCTAGGAGAGGTTAAAGAACAACAAATCAATAAATATGCTTAGTTAGGGTGTAGGCTGAGATTGATCCAAAGAATCGGATCCTTACTGAATTCTCCACTTTTATCATTTTTCGCATGTTCCCTTTAATTTTTTTATTAGTTAGTTTCATTTTATTTTCTTCTTTCAAAAACAAAATCCCCCCGTTAAATCTAAACACCAGTTAATTTCATTTCATAAACTTTACACACACTCTTTATGGAATGGACCTACACTCACCACTGCTATAGTAGTAGGTCTAGTTATTTTATTTTGACTAGCGTAGCGACGCGCGATCAATTTTGGCACCGTTGTTGTGGAGTGCGGTGTTTTAGTTTTAGTTTGTGATTTAATTGGTATTTTGTATATATTTGCTCATAATTAAATTCTTTTCTATTATTTTGTGATCTTTTTGTTTTATTTTGTTTCGTGTTGGAAAAAAATCTATATGGAAAGAAGTAATTTCTTTTATAACTCGTATTCTCAATCCTATAACAATGTTTAGACTGATCAACCTAACTGTTGCTATGGATGGGATCATCATCAGAATTACTTCCATGATAGTTTGCAGGTTGCACAACAATTCTTATACAGACCAGAAGCTTCCTATCATGACTCCGGTCCATCTCTGAAAGAGTTGATTAATTTGTGAAGGCTAATACTTTGCAATTGCAGGAGAATACTCTACAATTCCAGAAGGATGGAGGGCAATTTCCAAAAAATACATTGTCTAGTGCCCAAGATTCAGAGAGCCAACATGATTCAGGTGCATCTTTATAAGAACTTGTTAAGAATCTTGCTGCTAAAAATTTGCAATTTCAACATAATATGTAGCAGCAGTTGCAAGAATTTCGACAAGAGACAAAAGCAAGCCAACAGAGGACGGAACACCAGATAGCAAGTAAAGTAAAATAGGAAACAATGATGAACACAGAGATAGTGTAATTCACTTAGTAAACTATTGTTATTAGAAATTAGTGTTGAGCAAGTTTTAATTCTTTAAAACCCTCAATGTTTTGCAAGTGCATGGGTCGTAAGTGTAGTAGTTGAGGTGTCGATCCCAAGAGAAATTAGTGAACTAATTAAATCCTATCTTTGTCTAAGGTCTAAAAATTATAATCAAAATGAAAACAAAATAAATAGAAAATTAAGCAATTGAATATTGGTCAATTGAAAATGAAATTATAAAATTAACACAAAGAATCAAAATTAAAGACACCCACTTAATAATCAAGAAATTGTGTAAGTCAGGATTAACCGACTATGAGAAGATGGGATTCATCCTATCGTCAATTGCTACTTTAATTACTTTTGAGTTAATGGGTATCAGTCTTAGAATTTCAAAGGGTTAATTATCCTCTCTCAAGAACTAATCATTAAACCCTAAATTATAATCCCTAATTGAATCCAATGTTCTGAAATTGCAATTTCTCAATTAACAAACGACCTACAGTCCAGTTAGTTTTTGAGCACTATAATTAACAACGGGTCCTCACACACGATCTCTCGTATAATTATCGATTTGATTGTTTAAGTGATCTATTAGGTTGTTAACTTTCATTAACCAACCTAATCATGTTACCATCGGTTCACTCTCTCAATTTATTACCGAAGAATGCAAAAATGACAAAAAAAATCACAATACCTGATACATTAACGTCAAAAGAAATCAAATTATAATTGATTCAAGAATAAATTCCAAATTAAGTTTAGAACATCCTTAAACAAATAGTCATCATCCTCATATCCATCTCATACAATAAATGAAATGAATATAAAGAAGAAATGAGAAATTAACTTGGAAATGATGGCTAAAGGTGACTACAATAGCTCCTTCTCTTCTTCTTCTTCTCTCCTCTTTTCTCTTCTTTCTCTTCCTTGACTCTTTCTTTAATTGGTAAAATGGTGGCTCTCTTGATTAGGTCATTTTTTATCTTATATAGTCCTAGGGACATTTAGGGTAAACACTAGGCTTTACCCAAGCTAAAAAGTCCAAAAAGACCCTTTAAAAATGAAAATAGAAGGAGATCTCGCATCTACCGCATGCCTGTCATGATCGTGACCCTTGAAATTTGGCTTCTTTTATGATCGTGTCAAGCGTGTCATGATCGTGACCTAGTGTGATCCTCCTCTTTTATGATCATGACGTGACCCTGGGGGAGACCTTCTGTCACGAAAGTGACAGGCATGTCACGATTGTGACCTTTGTCCTTTTGTCCAAGCTTTCTCCAACTTCCTTCAATCTTCTTCATCTAAGTTCATGCACTAACAAACACATCAAAACACCTTAAGCACACAAAATTAAAGTTCAATATCATGCTCTAAACCACAAAAACACTCAAAAACATAAACACACATTCACATTAACATAATTATAAACCCAAACATGCACAAATCGTCTAATCAACACCTAAAAACACACCAAAACACCTGCCAAAACATAATGTAAATTACAACTATCAACATCCCCACACTTAAACTTTTGATTATACTTAAGTGAAAACAAAAAACTACAAATTGAAACACACCAAACAATAACACATACATTCATGTATGCGCAATAATGATACAATGGCATCTAACTTCACAAAACTAATTTAGCCTCAAACATAATCCTTCAAGTTGTTCCTAATGTTGGATCCCGCTTCCGGAACCCAACTCTTGAACCGTAATCGTTGATCGTGATCATCTTATCGTGAAAGGGTTAATCCATCAACCCTAATTTAACCGTAAATTTTTTTTTAAAAAATGCCATGCCAAAACTTCAGAGCCGAGCCCATACTAACCATGCATCCTGCTTGGACTCATCGTTTCTATTCGCATACATACTTTGGAAATCTTCCCATTAGTATTGCCATTTTACTTATTCATATAAACGTAACACTATGTCCGTTGTCTAATTTGATTCATAAATCACCTTACTCGGAACTCTACAGCTCAAGATGCGCTTAAGACACTTAAGGGTATTCAAGTCCTAATCAATTCGAACATGTCTTGCACAAATGTCATAACTTTCAATACACATGTCGGATTGTTTTCATTCTTGAACCATTAGAAAGTAGACTTCAAATGCTACAATCTTCATGAAGACCTTAAAACTTGATTCGGCCTCTAACAGTGTCAAAAACCTCAATCTTTCCAGGGCATGTCCGTTAAACGGACATGAATCGACAAAATGACACTCTTTCACCCGAGACAGTCCGTTAAACGGACTGACCTGTCCGTTTAACGGACAAAGGTTGAGCCAGGGGTCCCAAGTGACCCGAGACAGTCCGTTAAACGGACTGTCCTGTCCGTTTAACGGACATGGCTTTTTTCCCAAATTCCTCAAACTTTCTTCCTTGCTTCCCTTTTTCCTTTCTAACCTCATAAACCCTTGTCATCTTCCATGATTCTATTATCATCACACTAAATCACTTCATACTACTCACACATCAATCTATTTCATCAAATCTATCAATCCTTGATTCCATCAAATTCATAATTTCCCCTCAAACCTTACATGCTTATTAATTTCCTTAACTTTCATCATAATTAGAACCTAGACAACTTCCTTCCTATTCTTGTTCATTCACAAAATCCTATCCCTTCCTTTATACTCAAATTCATCAATTCACTCATAAACATACATATACCGATTCATCAACTTCCATTTATTCTTAATCTTCATACTAAACCACAACTCATCTTCCATGAACATCCTTCTTATCCATTCAATTTCCATTTCTTCTTTTCTTTCCATGACAATTCATTTCCCTAAATCTTA
>JANZLH020000010.1:950385-963477 GCA_026770325.2 Erythroxylum fimbriatum | reverse complement strand
TGTAGAAAGAATGAAAGATTGAAGGAAGAGAATCTCTCCATGAAGAACACCATCCAAGAGTTAGAAAAGAAATTGACGTTGACATCAAATGAGCTTGGTGAAGCAAGAATGAAATTGGTAAGTACTGAAAAGGGATTGAGAATGTTGAATGGAGGCACAGAAAAACTAGAAAAGTTAATAAAAATTAGTAAGATTAAAGGGGATCTTCAAGGCATTGGATATAAAGGTGAGTGCTCTAAAGTGAATGAAGAGAAAAATAATATGTCCAGATTTGTCCAAGAAGAAGAAACATCGAGAAAGAATTGAAGATTTGTACCGACGTGTCATTTTTGCGGAATTATCGGGCACATAAGGCCGAGATGCTACAAGATGTTGCAAATTATGTTTCAAAGGGGTCAAAATCAAAAATCTAGACACTCTCTATTAAATTTTCAGCAGCATCCCATAATATCGAAGCAAGCTTGGATTAGAAAGGGTCAAGTACAAGCACAAAAACGTAGTGAAGCAAAAACAAGAAATTGTACAAATTCACAGTTAGTTACTGTATGTAAAGTAACTGGTCAAACAAAGGACAAGTTAGTTACTTCTGAAGAAGAAACTGATGACAGAGATAATGTGATGAGGAATAAGCCGAAGTTTGAGATTCTTAGAGGGGCATAGAGACAATGTGCTTTAAATTTTTTAAGTATTTTTTTGTGTTGTTAAAAAACAAAACAAAAAAAAAAGAAAGAAAGATTTGTTTTTATTAGTTCTTTAGTTTTATGTTACTATTGTCGTCCCATATTTTTAGTAGTTTGCATTGTGACTTCTATTTGGCTCCACCAAAGACTCCTTCGAGCTCTCATCGGTATGGATCTCTCTCGGGTATCTTTCTCTCTTTCAGGCATATCTCTCAGTGTTTTGAATAGTGGTAAATTGTCATATTGGCGTGCTTATGATTCTTTCACTGCATCTATTGTTGATTATTATGATTATGCATTTTGATACTGTTTTGTCCCAAGGAGGAGACATCAGATTGTTTATGGTGAATGTTCCATTCAGGGGGAGATCTCAAGATATATGTGTGACTATTCGTCATGCTTTTTGGCATCTTTTTGTCCCAAGGGGAAGAAATTTGGATGATTGGTGTTCTTTGGAACTTGATATTTGATTAAGGAGGAGTATTTGTCATATGAATTGTGAATTTGATACTTATATGTCCAATTATGTTATTTAAGGGGAGTTTCATATTTGTGACAGACAATGCCAAAAAGGGGGAGATTGTTAGGATATATTTTATATATTTCTTATTTAGTTTTGGCATTTTAAATTGGACATATAAGAAAATTAAAATTGTTATATATATTGATGAAGATGTGCATTAATTGGATGTTGAGTTTTGGAATTGGGATATTGCAATTGCTTTGACTTGGTTGAGTTGGTGTCACATACGTATGTAAACAGATGGCATGAATCTCCACAGTTGGTGTTTTAATAAAAGTCTCTACAGTTGGTGTTTTAATTGAAGTCTCTACATATGGTGTTTTAATTGATCTCTATAGTTGGTATTTTAATTGAATTCTATTAAAACATATCAGAGTAAAAAACCTAAGGGGCGTGTGTGCGTTACTCATGCTGGAGTGGAAGTCACGTGTATGTGTGTAAAATAGATTACTGGCTGCGCATATGTGGATATAGATAGAATAAGGCATCTGGTCATGAATTAACGATGGAGGCTGTGTGCGTGTGTGAGAGAATTTGCTTGAGGCGCAGTGGTTTTTTTATTGCAGTAATTAACGCGTCCTTTGGGTGAGCCATGGTGATGTTGATTTATGTTAAAGCGTTCCACACGTCTTGAGTCTTGCTGTTATGATACAGTGAAGATCGTATTCGGTGAAGTGAGTATTGGCTATAAATTGAAGGAACACCGTGAGTTGTTTTTCTGTGAAGAAAGAGTAAGCTATGGTGGAGAGTTTCAGCTGGATTATTTTAAGAAGATAAAAATCATAGGGAAGTCTTTCTTTTGTCTCAAGTATTTCGTTGTTCAATTTTCAGTTGTTTAAATACTTGAGCTATTTTTATTTATATTTTCTTGAGTGTTGAGTTGTTCGTTTAATCACTTGAGTAATTTAGTTACTGTTCTTGTTTCAAAAGAGTGTTGAGAAAAATCCTCTGTTGAGGTTAGTACGAGGTGATCGTACTATTGGGTGTGGAATTCTTTCACGGAAAGTGAGATTGAGAGATAGTGTCAAGGGTTGAGTGGTGTCGGCTCAATAAAGCCTTGAGTAAATCTATTATATTTCGGTAAAAGTTGTTAAGCTGGGTAAGGGCTCCGCAAACGTAGGCAAGAAACGAATCAGAAAGTTCGCAAAACTATCCCCCTTCCAGTTTTTAGCTCTTCTTTCAGTTATAACAATTGAAAACCAGGATTTGGAATATTAGAATGTCGATAATGTCTTCTTAAATGGTTAAGATGCAACGTTAAGTACATTACATAAGATGTCCAAATTTTCTTAAACTATTCTATAATTTCTAATTTGCATGTGTTAGATACATCAGACTTATACGTGGATATCCTTAGTCGACTGTGAGGCTCAAACCGAAGCCTTCAGAAGGCCTCAATTCACAAGGTACAATTTTTTAAGTGAAATATATCAATTAGTTATCCATTCCAGAAATTGATAAATTTTAGAAGACAACAAAACCCTGATTTGATGCGAGGCGACTGATTTGGTTCTCACCAAATTAGGCTCATTAAAGGTTGACCAGCATAAGGAACGAAACAAGTCATGTGAGATGTAACAACTTGATGCCTAAATTGTTTCAACCATTGGCATCGTCTTGAGACATAAAGGACCTACGCAATTAATTGGCAGAGATATGTTTGAACATTAAATAGTTGTCCTGATTTGAGCTAGACACCAAAATTCTGACCAGATCTTATATAGAAATGTAGAGATATTACCAATTTTCGTACTAGGTAGTCATACCTTCTTCGAAAAGAAATATGCAATTGTTGTGATTTGACCTATGGCTAATTTATTATTTTTGTGAATTATGTAGAACAGCCTTATGTTAGGTTGCATAACAAAGGTTTCCCTCTTTCCCCATTATTAATTGGATGAAGAAATGAAGTCGTATTTCACAGTGGAACACTTTAGAAATCGACTGAGAACACTTGCAAAAGCACATGCAGCAAAAAGAAGTGCGATTTGGATCATAATGTTTTCCCAACACGCGAGGGAAAGTTCAATGTTTTTTGGGGCTCATTAATACCTACTATCAATTATCAGATTGAGAAGTGCAAACAAACATAGATGGCGGGTAGAAAAGGGCATTTCTTAAGGGTTGCTCTTGATATCCGATACCCAACAGAAAAATAAGTATTCAACCTTAAAAGCTAAATGATATGTAATAGCTGCAAGGAGAGAAAAGGCATCTCTCTAATTTATTCCAGTAGTCCATTAGCTACCAAAAGAATAAAGAACCTAACAGGAAAGCAGCAAACTTGTCCTTTAGTAAGAAAACAAATTTACAAGAAGTTACCCTAACCAAATTTTCTATTTTCAGCCTCTTTCCTGCCCAAGGGCAGTGCCTCAATTCGAAGCCTGCCCAAAGAATAAAAATTTGACCTAAACTTGGTTAACATCTGCTGCTGCTCCCCAAATCAATCTTTTGGACATTCAGTCCGTATTGTTACTTGTTAAAACCCCATTAGAGAAAAGAGTTGGCAAAATCAAGCTCTAAATTATCCTCCAAATACAGGGCCCACGGGTCTACTTGTCAGTTAATCTAACCTGCTCTGTCTAGTGAAGGGCCTTTGACTTTAAAGCGTTTTGGTCCAATCTCTATAGGAGGTGGCTCCCTCACAGTCCTTCCCAGTTCATGATGGAAGTTATCCGTTCTCTGTTCTCGCTGTCTATTCAGTTTGCCCTCATCGGTCAACCTTTTTATCTTAATAGAGATGGGATTTGTCCTTCCCTTGGGAAATCTGTCCCTGAAAGCACTATCTGCAGCTTCTTTATGGTCTGAAGTGGATGTAAGCCCGCAATTTGATTCATCATTCCTGCAGAATTCTGACGGCAAAGTTTGGCCACACCTTCGGTCAAGTTGAAGCTTCTTCAACCGTTTAAGTCCCTATGTAACAAAATGAAACAGGGTGCAATTTAAAATCAGTAAATTGTAAAATATTCAAGTTAAAGAACGTAAATGAAGCAAGGCTGGCAACCGAAAGCAACTTTTCCTTCACAGATTGAAGCACAATTCTAGAGATCAATCAAGTTAGACAACCATCAACAACTACACACCTACTGTGTTTCCATGGCTCCAACAAATTTATTATGCATGACATCTTTACTTCAAGAAACCTGCTTTCAACCACATTATAACAAACGACTGGATCTCAAGTTCTCAACATTTGAAGAAGATTTAAGAGTTTAATGTGTATCAGGATGCTCAAGAGATATTGCAATTCAAGCTTACACTACAGTTCATGTTACGCATGCTAAATAGGGAAAAAATAAAGGATTAGCACGAGCTCACCCTTTTAACATGATTATAGATTGCAGATAATAAAAATTTGTATGCTTCCAACAAAAACTATACGCCTACTTTGAACCTTGATTTTGGGTTTTAAGATGTTTTCAGCCAAGTAAAAATTGGTGAACAAAATGTCTTATCTATGCAAACATACCATCATTGAAACCAAAAGACTACTTTCAACTTATGAAATAGTAAACTGTCATAAAAATACAATTTTATGCCCCAGATCTTCATATTGATGATCCAAAGATAATTGTACCTTCAACTGCTATGTACACTAACCAATTTATAAGGTAACAATAACTGCTTTATCCGGTGAGACAAATTAAACAAAGCTGTAAATGCAACTATAATGACAGTAGTAAAGTGATTATTGAATGAAACAGTTCTTGTAAAGAGAAAATGCTCTCTTTCAGAGCATTTGCTCAACAAAGATGAACAGCATTTCTCCTTCTGACTGGTACCAGAACTTCTTTCGTTGTTATAATTGTTTGAAGCCAGATAAACAAGAAGTTTGTCCCCATAAAACGGTAAAATATAGCATCCATAAGACCCCTTAAAATGCCATACAAACACAACTGATTAGAAAGAGAATAGAAGAAAGAAGTTCCCAGCATTACCAACTTCTCCAAGTGGTTTCAGATTAAAATGTCTTGGGTTCATTTTCAGGATTATCGAGAGAAAGGAAACAGATATCCAAATTTCACGAAGCAACGAGATGTTCTTTTCAAGAAGGAAGTCTCATATGGACAGTGAATTACAAGTACAATCCCAATAAAAAGAGTTAATGCACAGAATGGAGTTCACTGTACTAAGCCTTACCATGTGTTCCCTAGGCTTTGAAGATACATAATTCACCACTCTCCTTTCCACTTTCACAGAAGGCCGTCGCTTAACCCGAAATATCTCTGAATCAGAATCATCACTTTGCTGATCTACAAAGGGTCTAACATCCAATCCAGCAACATCAGCTTGCTGGGTACTTGGATCTGCTTCATGTGATACAGACAAAATTGTCGAGTCCTTTTTGCTGTCTGACACTCCTGAAAACCTTTTACAGCCAAAATTCCCTACACTAAAGTCTGCCTGCCTCTTCACCTGCCAAAGATATAACCAGCAAACAAAAGAATAGAAATTCTTAATTAACTGCAAAATCAGAAACGGTTTATTTTCAATACGTTATTGAAGTAGAACATATATTCCAGAAGGACAAGAAAGGTAAAATCATAATTGAAAATAACAAAGCTCAATCTTACATTGTTGCCCGCTGAAAAGCTTTCAACTGTATCTCCACAGAAGCAGAGAGAAGATGCAGCAGAAGAAGCAGAAGGCTCTGAAATTTCAGGTCTAAGATTTTCAATGCCATCTGTGCATGTAGAATGGCTAAGCTCTTGCATGCCGTATTGTGTTGTGGCAGCAATCTGAGCAGTAAACTCAAAGTTGATATCACAATAAGGGGCGTATCCATCTAGAACATTCTGAAAGGTATTTGATGATGGATATAAATACAACTGATCACCACTTTTTGCTTGCCTTCGTATTTCCTCAGAAATTTCATTTTCCATCTCAAATTTCCTAGCTGCGGCTTCCATTTCCCAAATATCATCTCTCAAAAAAAGTGTATGATTCCTCCCACATGAGAAGTCAAGTGAATTAACATCTGGATAGTAAAACAAGGTATCATCATAAGGAATCAAGAAGATGAACCACATTATAATCAATATGCTTGTCTATAGAAGGAATATAACAAAAAATACCATGGCGAAGGCACACTGGATGCAGATAACAATTGCAATTAATGAAAGCCACATAACAGTCCCTTTTGCATAAGGTGCAAAGAATAGTGCCATAGGGATTTGACGTAAGGCCAGTGCATGCCCTGGATTTCATAAGAAGCCAGCGTGCAAGATGTTGGAAACGCATCAATTTCACAAAAGCAACCATGATGGAATGATGAGAGACCAAATCTGCAGAAGAATAGTCTAAATCTTCAAGTTCCAGACTAGTATTTAGGAATATAGCTTCTTTGCAGAGAAGTTCTTCGTAAGGAAGTAGAGGAATCCTATTGAGAAGAGCATAACGTTGACTAGCTACAGCTCCCAGAGGAAACCAATCACCAATAGCAAAGTTCACAGCCTCACCACAATTGAAACCTAGGGATTCATAAACAATAAGTGTGATTATTGTGGTTCTAGGTTCTAAAAGCAAAAGGATAATATTTTTCAATTTTCTTCCAGTTTATCTTTTATATTCTATAAGCATTTGATTGTTTAGCACCTAAAACAACATACCATGGCTAAATCCAGCATGATATGCTCTAGGGAAGGTTATTATGAATTCTCCAGGTTTTTGCACAGCTTTGTAGACTGGAATATCATGTTCTAATAGAACATTTGGAGGAAACAAAGTCGTCTTTCCCAAAAGAATATCGAACGCTCCATCTTCTCCATCAGTTGACAAAATATCATTATTATATACATGTTCCCTGACAACCTTTTCAAATTTTAAAGCCGCATGACCAGGAACTCCATACCATGTTTTTGATGCTCCACAGTGATGGTAATTGATACTGCACAAAAGAAGCATGTGAACCATAACATTTTGAATCATAGTTTTTCACAATCTTACACGATCAATGAGGCAACATAAGACAGACCTATATAAATAGTGATCCTCAACATGCCAAGCAAACACACTGAACAGCATTCCAATGTAAAGCATGGGATCGGTTACTCCCTGAAAGAATTGCATGGAAGTCAATGAGGATCGATAATCAGAAGAAAAGCTATTATGAAAGAAATATTTTGTTTTCTAGTTACCGGAATAGCCGTTTCAAGAAGCCGTAGAATGGACTTTGGCAGCTGAGAAAGTTTCTGAAATCACAAAGAGTGATCAAATTGCTACTTAATTTATGTGTAGCATTCTGAACATTAAACAGAAAATTTGACTCAAAACAATAAACTTCCCTTTGTTTGTGAGAATGTATTAATTGTAAAAAGTTCAATCTATGCCCAGGAAAGTGAAATGAATAAGATGAAAACAGAGAACAAGAGACATCTTAAATGAAGAAATAGACATTGGATTCTAATAAAAGGGCAACCATAACATAGAAACAATTTACTAAGATTTTCACTTCCAGTAGTGCCTTACAGGGGAAAACATCTCCAGTCCACAATGCAACCCCTAGGATTCCAGCATGTGCCAGCAACACACCCACCAGAACAAGTTGTGCCCCTTAGCAACAAATCCCCCAAAACTAGCTCAACTAGGCACAACTTGGACCAAAAAAAAAATCTTTGTGCAGCGCATGGTTTTGCTAAATATTGAGGTATTAAATAATGGGATGCCCAAACCCCATCCCCTGGCACATTCTTCCAATATCCCATTACTTTGCTATGCTATTTATAATTTCACATGAAAGCATCTCTCATCTCAAATGTCAATCGGTCATCTTCCAAGGGATTTTAAATGCACTGTCATAAACCCGCAGAAAATAAACCAATTCCCTTTATCACACACCATGCAGTTTCACTCTTTCCTAGAATGTTTCCACCATTCCATCATGTCACACAATTGGAATTACATAAGAAACCTGTATCAGAATGAAATTTTGAAATTAGAAAAGCAGGAGCAAGCCAAGACCTTTAAGTTCCATTTGCTATTTCCAAGTGGATCACTGGGAGAAGATGAAAACGCACTACCATCAACATCACATGCATATTCAACTGTTTCTGTCTTTCCACAAGCAATTTCATGCCAAAACTCTTTTTCCAAGTATGTTGCAGGAAGACAACTGGCACTACAATATCTACGAGCGAAAACTTTGTTTGCCATTTTCTCGAAATCACGAAATGTATAAGTTCTGAAAAGATATGCTCCAATTATAAAGCAGATAGAACATGATATTATGAAGAGGCAGTTCACTGTATAAGAACACTAACCTTCCACTCATAAAAAATGTAGCTCGGTCATCAGTATC
This sequence comes from Erythroxylum fimbriatum, assembly GCA_026770325.2. NCBI lineage: Eukaryota > Viridiplantae > Streptophyta > Magnoliopsida > Malpighiales > Erythroxylaceae > Erythroxylum > Erythroxylum fimbriatum. The sequence goes on along the minus strand of JANZLH020000010.1, from coordinate 954,977 downwards.
CCATTCAGCAAGACGAAGAGGTTGTACTCTGGTTGTGAACTTAAATCCTGCTTTCTCCTTCATCAATACAACCCCAGCAGGAACAGAAGCACTCAGGGGAGAGACAATTTTGCATATGCCTTTGGAATCAAAATCAGTGATAGTAGGTTACAATTGCTTCATTTTGGAAGAATACTTGCAACTGCAAAGTTATTGCTAGCATAATTTTCTGTTATAAGAAATGTTCAACACATAGAAGAAGCATTACCATATTTTGAGGCTTCTGGTGCTATTTTCTGTAAGAATACTAATGGATCCTCAAACTCTTCCTTTGTTGGTTGGTATATAGGGCAGTCTGGAACTTTCTCAGTCCATTCCAAATCACTTATATTGAATTTACCCCCCTTCCACTTCGAAATGGAATCCTTCCCTCTTGAGGCACTACTTGATCGATAAAATGAATCAGTAGTACCTTGTAACCTAACACCACATGATAATGCAGTCCTTAAAGCATCCCCTCCACTTCTACTCATCATGTTCGTGGTGTTTACCGCCTCTGACATACACTCTGATTTCAATCGTTCAAGCCTCCTATGTTTCAAATATTCCAAACCATTTCTAGCCTCTCTGGACAAACAAACTCTTCCTTCCACCTGGTTAAGACCATAGTCATATAACATATTTTGATCATGAATGAACTGTAGATACAAAAGCAGGTTCAAAGCACAAACTAAGTAGAAAATAATTCAATTATCCTCCACATAAAATAATTGATTGATTAGTAAAATCTAGTCAGGAAAATGAGTATCAGATTATATTATACTGCAAGCCACCAGTTGATTAACATTACTAAAAGGTAAAGATGGCAACTATCTTCCAGCAAGATTTCCAGTAGGCAAACATTTGCCAACGTATCTGCACATCATGTTTCTAATGCATGTATGTCCACATTGAGTCATTTCACAACTCAGATTTCCAGATCTTATAGAAACGGCTCAGCTACACATATTGACCGAGGGAAAGATTGAACATATGTACTCAAAACGCTCCAGTCAAAATACCAAAACAGGGCAGAGTTGCAAGCCATGAAACATATAACGTCAAGGAAGTTAATAGCCTGAAATTTTAGTTCTACTGTGTTTACTTAAATAAGAGCTTCCAGACACAAGAATTTCAATTTCTAAATAATCCACGGTGGGTTAGAATCGATGACCGTATTATGTACGAGACACCAACACGCAGCCATAGGAATAGGAAAAGGTTTTTAAAACCGCTCAGACCAAAAATTTGAAAACTATATTAACTTTTGACTGATCCCATAGAGTAGGCCCTGAATCCTATCACCCACCGCCTTGGGTCTTCAAACAGAGGACCAATATTCGTTTGGACATTTGTACCAGCAGTAATCTTTTACCAAGTCAATCAGATATGACTACATGGGATAATCCTTTTATCACCATAACCAAGTCCAGCAAAGAGTGTTTACTGGACCCCAAAGTTGAATTGGGAGTCAAAGAATCACAAAATCTATGCATGTATTTCAAACACAAAAGTAGAATTTGACCCAACTGGGTCCATGACCATTTCAACCATCTAGAGTTTACGACGATGATTTTTCAACACCGACTGAATCTTATCCAGTATCCACAAAATGAAAAGAACATAATAATCAGCCTTTAAAATTCAAGGAACGTCGGCGCTGATTTTTACTGCCTCCAATAAAACTAAATTAACCAAAATGAAAAATAAAATCGATTATCATAGCCTCATCTTCGCATGAAATGCAACACAAAGGGGAACTACGATTTCGTGAAACTTCTTCACCAAATTAAAACACGAATGCCTATAAAAAGACAAAAGGAAAAATAAAAAGAACGACGTAGCTCTTGATAGAACGTGCAACAGGAAATTCCACAGGTAAAATAACCAGAAGTAGAAAATGAAACTAATTAAAACGAATTTCTAGAAAGAGATATGCGAGAAATAGGTAATAGTTCCACAAATAGCACAAGCCTTGGCAAACAAAACAATGTCTAAGATCTGAACACGAAAACAAAATCTGTAATCATTGAACAAAATAATCCAAAAGTGGTTACAATATTTTTTAAAAGATAAGGAAATACCAAAATACACAAAACATTCAACCCACATGCACATGTATGCGCACAGACGGTCTGCTCACCATTTCATCCCGTATATGCTTTCTATACGTCTGCGATTTTCCACAAAGCGTTAGGAACAAAACCCGAACCCAAAAGATCCGGAACCCGAAATCCGAACCCTAGGTCACGATCTTCTCCAATAAAACTTCAAAGCAATGCATTACACAGGAACCAAGCGGCCCACATTCTCCGAAAACGCCCGAAACACGAAAAGAAACTGCCGAAAGGGGAGATCCGAAATCGTCCTCGAGCCGGGTTACGAAAACGGAGCCGAAGAAATCGACGGAGCCTCAATTCGAAGAAAATGAGGAGTTTCCAGACGGGATAAGGAGGTCAGTCGCCGGAACTATGAACGGTTTCCGGCGAAGCGAGGGAGTTTTCCGGTGGAAGGTAGAGAGAGAAGAGAGAGAAAAAAAGAGAAATAGAAAGGTAAGAGGACGACTTAGAAAACCGGAAAAGAGTTAAACGAGGACGATTTATAGTTTTATAATGCAAAACAAAAAAGGGAAAAGAATATAGTGACTTTTTTATTATCAAATATTACGAGAAAATGAGTTAAGTAAAAACTAAAATGAATAAGAGAGGTGTTGTGTGAAGAAAAGTGGTGGTTGTTAAGTAGTTCAACCAAACGCCCTCGCTTGCCAAAACGCTTTTTATTTTGTTCACTCGGCTCGCGTTTCGCTTCTTTTGCACGCTTTTCCGTTTTCAACGGTTTTACCATTTTGCCCCCGTTTGTTACGCTTAATTTCTGAAAAGATACCTTAATCAAGTGAAATCTATTTAATATGACTATATTAATTATTTCTGGTCAGGAAAAGGAAATCGGATTCTTTCGAAACTCTGGAAGGAGTTACGGTATTTCTGTAAGGGCATTTCGGTCAATCGATATGACGGTGTCATTGAAGTCTTTATGGTCTCCGTTGGGTCAGAGAACTCTTGCTCTGATGGGTGGAGGGATGCAATTATCAAGTGCATTAGAGAAAGGTATCCCGGTTCATGAAGCGAGCAAATCCAACCGTACTTGGGATGATCAGGAGAACCAACACGGAAGATCTGAAATCAACGCCACGCGTAGCTTTTCCTACATCCGGTCGACTTTTCACAGAATCATTTCTACCTTTTTAGAAAGACATTCCTGTGCTTGTGTGGTGTGGCATTCAGCGCTCAAAACTCAAGGATACAATAGACATTTAAGATTGGCTTCGGTAAACTAGCGTACAATTAACCCTGAAATGCTGACCTAGTGTGACACTAAAGTAGACGCTAACTCGACACGTGGAGTGATCTTGGTAAGGTAGAGTTCACGTGGCGGACAGACAATCACTGGGTCTTATACAGATTCTGTGCTTCACGGACGCATAGCATACCTCACCCGTCCCGCCAGCTCTTTGTATCATTTTTATTTTTAATTACAATTTTTAATATATTTCATTATTAAAAAAATGAACATTATAATTTAGTAATTAAATATTTTAATTTAATATACAAATTCATTTAAATAAAGGAATTAAAAAATTTTGAAACGGAGACTAACGGAAGGGAAGAAAAGTAAAAGTAAGTGTGGGGAAGGAGGTTCCTCTCTCTAAAGGAGATTGGCTGGAGCAATTGGTTTGAGGGAGGTTGGTGTAATGATTAGTACCTGCAGAGTCAGCGAAACCGAGGGCTTTTGTAATTGGTCGGAGAAGTTTTCAGTCGCTATTATGACGGCTCGGCTTTCGCACTGGTCAACGTTGTCTCCTTAGTCTCCAGCCAGCTTATTGGCTCGGCTTTATTTGGTTCCTTTTTCTTTTCTTTTATACTCATTTTCATATCTCCTTCCTTGATTAGCCTTCATTAATCTTTACTCTTTAACCCTAGAAGCCTTGTTTTGGAAAATTCCCCTGACTACCTGGAGCACCGTCGTATTTGCATCCACGTGCGTTTTTACACCACTAATGAAGGAAAGAACAATAATTAGAGCACACCTTTACCTTTCCCTGACGCCCCCCTTTAGGCTTTTGTAAAAGGTTTCACTCGTTTTGGTAAAATTCCATCCGCACTTCCCTTTTCTCAAAAAATTAAAAAGAGAACGTCTGCGTACAAAGTCTCCTGCCCAAAAATTACGATAATATTATATTGAGATTGTAATAAATACTTAAATGTTTTAGAAGCATATCGTCACTTGAATTTCATAATCATATAATTAACAATGTAAAATATAAAATATACTCCCTCCGATTCATAATAAGTATTATTTTAAAAAAATACACGCTTATTAAGAAAGTTAATGAAATTATAGATATACCCTTATTAATACTCCCATGAAGTTACCTCGTGACCCTTATTTTGTGATCTGTGTAATTAAGACGAGAGAAATTAAAGGTTAATTTTGGACGTAAAATTATAAACATGCATACAAAGTCAAGAATGACACTTATTTTGAATAATTAAAATGTATCTAAAACGACACTT
>JANZLH020000010.1:923011-933995 GCA_026770325.2 Erythroxylum fimbriatum | reverse complement strand
GATTAGATATTGTCTAGATCAGGTGTACATCTAATTCCAGTGGGAGTCTTCTTGAAAAGAGGTTGAGATGATCTTAGGTGGTTGTATTCTAATTGGAAACAAAATCTGGAAAATTTGTAGATTTGGGATTCTGTCCTTAGGCGTGCCCACGCCTAATCTTTGAATTTCGGCCATATTGGAATTTTCGAATTTCTTGTGATATTTTTCCTCTTTTTGATCCCTTTTCGTCTTTTTGGTATTGACAACCACTTGTGAACATTTAACAAATAATTCCATCAATTTATGAACACAAATTTCACAAATCAACCAAATTTAAGTCCAACTTAAATGCATTATAATTGACTTAACAACACCATTTTCTAATAGGTTATTGACACAAAAACGAAGTTGCCTTCATTTTCGTGTTAGCCGTCATATTTCCTCTTCATAATCGGTTGATGAAGCGTCATCTCCTCTTTTGTGGTCATCTCCTGTCTTGTGGTCCTCACCATTGACAAGCATTGTGTGTTGTGTTTGTACATATTATTCTTCTTCTTTTTTTTAATCAAGAACCCTCCTTATTGTGCTCTATTATTCTGCTATGTCCCAAAGTTAATATAGGCTTTGTGTTCTCCAAATGGTTTATGCTTTTCCCTTTTTGTTTGTTTTTGGAAGATAGTGAATTGTGTTTCTATATTGGATGACGATGGGTAGACATTTTTTCCCAACATCTGGTTGTTGTTCGAGGAAACCCTCCTAAATGTTTGATAGAAGCTCCTAAATGTTTGATGGAAGTCTATTAGAAATTCAAGGCACAATTTGCAACAGATGTTTAATTATGTAAATATTTACCTTATGATTCCTTTTACACCAAATCTTTACCACTACTAAAATATAGTAGTTTGACTTATTATCGACAAACTAGCATAACAAATCAAATTGACATGGAATGTAGGAAGTGTCTTTTGCATCAATTCGTTCCATCCATAATTCATTTATGGGATTTGATTACCAAATGAATTTTATTAAACATAGTAATTTTATGATAAATTGAATTTTCAGAATAAAACTGTTAACAACAATTCATCAAGGAATGTTGACATAGTGACTAGTTTCCGATGACGGAAATAAGTTCCACTGGAAAGAATGTGGGAAAATTCTACCTAGTGCAGAAAAAACTGATGTAACAATTTTGTCATCATAAACTAATCACCGCTTGTCTTCCATGGTCGATCTTCCTCTCCAAGGTTTTTAGTGTCATCTGAATTACCTTTCTTCATTAATTATTTGTAACTTATTTGCATCATAGTAAGCTACTAGATGAATGTTTGATTGCATATACTCTGTCTTGTCTAAAGCTTCCTCCAATTTTTAAGAGAACATAGATGAAAATGGAAAAGGTGGCAATATCTTGAGGGCTGATATAGGATTAGGGCAATAAGTTATTTTTGATTAATCATCGATTCCATTTACTATGTATGTTCAATCAATATGAATGTGTTCGAATTTGGCCTAGGTGAAATGCATCGCACTGGCAGTTCATCTAATTCAGTAATCCATACTACATCTAGGGATTCGTTAACTATATCCTCTGCAAGTTTAGTTATAGCCAAGAAGTTATTGGAAGAAGATGTCAATAACCCAACACCTGAGGGAAGGTCTTTGACATTTTCAACTGATACCTTCGAACGTGCAAGGATTCTTCTTGAGAATCCAGACATAGTAAACTCATTTACCTTTATTAACTCTCATGTCACCTGAAATCCAAAAAAATAATCATTTCATTTCCTTTTCAATGGAATAAGTCTAAAATTTTATTTATTGTTATATCTGTAAGAATTTTGGAAGCAACCTCTTTACTAGTTAGGAGTAAGGTTGCGGACTATTGAACCTCTCCAAATCCCACATATTAGTGAGATTCATAGTGAGTGTTTATGTTGTTGTTGTTCCGTCTATAAGAATTGTTAAACTTCTAATTACAATCTTATCCTACTACCTGCATACATCATTATATAATATTGCTTGCAATTTTCAATTTTTTACGTATTATTATTTTATTGTTAATAAATATTAATGATTAAGAATAATAGTTAACTTAGATTCATTAAATTTTAATGTTATTAATATGTAAATTTTTAGGTTTGTTTATCTTTTTATATCCAAAAAGAGAATTTATAAAATTTTTATGCATTAACTATATATTTTTAACAAATTTTAAAAGAAAATATAAGTAAAATATGAAAAATCATATGTAAATGTCAATTATAATTAATCTTAGGATTATTAAGCACCCTTACCATTAAAAAAATAACAAATTAACATTATTAATGCATAATTCTTTAATCAACACTTTTCACGACGATTTCAAAGTTTCGTCACCAAAAGCTTACATAGTTCGTCGCAAAAAGTTGGAATACTTACCAATGTTTTATGTTATCGTCGCCAAAAGCTCGATCTTTCGTGACATCACGAGTAAATCGTCGTAAAATTAACAACTTTTAGTGACAGCTCCAGGAAATCGTCACCAAAAGCTCGATCTTTGGCAACGAAATGAATAAACTGTCACAAAATCAGCCACTTTTAACGACAACTCCTGGCAAGCGTCGCCAAATAATCTACTTTATTGACAATTTAACATTGCCAAAAGTTTACAGTTGGCGATGATTTATAATTTGTCGCTAAAAAAAAGTAGCTAATGGTTTGTTCCGTTGTAATGTCGTTTTTTGCATAATTGTTGGGCCTCAAACTAAATCGAGCCTGGGCAGTCCAAGTCCGAACCCTACCCTGATCATCCTACCTAACAGGGCCTCGATCAATCTAGGTCTAGCTTTTTGACCTCATACTGGGTCGGGGTAGGCCAGGCCAACCCAAGCCTAAATGTCTTCCCTAATTGCCCAACTGTTTGGTATTAGTCATTATGGAGTAATGTTTCTGACTTTTTCAGATCTTTCAACGAAAAAGTTGATGATTGCTCTATGATGTAAAAGAAAGGAAATGATAGTAGATATGTAATTGATTAATAGTCTGCAGAGATACTTGAGTTGCTCAACTCGCTGATGTTCAGAGGCAATGATACGGACTTGTAGATTGATTTCTTTATCTAATGGGAATGGTAAAGACGGAGAAGAAATTTTGGGTAAGCTAAAGCTGATTTTTTGTTATTCTTCGTTATTGGTTAGAAGTTGGCATTTAGCTGAAGAATTTGTTATGCCAATTTAATTGTCTTTCAACCATATAGTTACTACTTTTTGGTATCAGAAGTTTGATACATCAACAAATATCTAATCTTTTTAGTTTTATAATTTCTTTTTCAGAAATTTAAAGTCAAGTCACTTCAGATTTTTTTTTTAGCTTATTCAGTATTGAACCAATTTAATAGACCTGTTTTTTTTAAAAATCTAAAATGATAAAACGGTAGCGTTCTGATTTCAAAGTCGTTTTATTCAACAAAATGTAGGAGAAGGAATCTTTTATAACTTTATTCTGCCATTACCTTTTTCCGATAATTAACAAATTATACTGTAACATAAAATCGCACAGTGATATTATAAAAAATTAATTAATAAAATATTTAATAAATTAAAATTTAAAAATTATCTGAAAACTGTCAATTCTTATGAAATGCATTAGTTTATTGGTTTAGTAATAAACAAAATTTAGTGGCTTAATCTACGACGAAAGCCAAATATGTGGCAGCCGGAAGTCACTGTGCTAAAATTCTTTGGATAAGACAACAACTTAGAGACAATGGTTTAGATGTTAACAAGTTACTAATTAAGAGGAATGGTAAAGACGGAGAAGAAATGATAGATTAGTTAAGGAGTTACTATATACTCCATTCGATTCATAATAAGTGTCGTTTGAGAGGAATGCACACTTATTAAGAAAGTTAGTGAAATGTCTGATATACCCTTATTAATTACATGTGTTAAAGTGTCTTGAAAATATAATTTGTGTAATCTGTATAATTAAGATGTGAGAGAAATTAAAGGTTAATTTTGGAAGTAAAATTATAAACATGCATACAAAGTCAAGAATGACACTTATTTTAAATAATTATAATGTATTTAAAACGACAATTATAATGAATCAGAAAGAATAGTTATTATTTTTGGTGTTAGAAGTTTGATACATCGGGAAACATCTAAGCAATAGCTGCTAACTTTTCAACTTAAGTATCCATGTCGCATCTTCAGGATTGAAGTTGATGAGAACATATATGCAACAAAAATCTAAGTTAAAAAGAGAAAAATATAAGTTGTTTTAGTGAGATTCAATTAATAATGTGTGCTTACATTCTCGAGAGCTAAAAGCTGCTAAATTAGTATTGAATAATAATATTTTCTTAATAATGATTACATATTTTATATACATAAACTAAGTTTATATAATTATATTTAATTATAAACTTTAATTAGCATAGTCCCATATAATTTACCCATTTACTAAACTTAACTTAAGCTTAATTCTATTAAGTTCTAGAATCGTTTTCAAAGTTTTTTTTTTTATAAGTAATCCTTTTCAAAGTTTGAAATATATTAAAATGTATTTTCAAATAACATTATCCGTCATGAATACAGTTTAAAAGATAATTAGTATCTCAAATAGTGTATTTCACTGTCCGTTTCCACAAGAGTAAATACATACGTTGTTGAAGACTTTTTGTTACCCTAATCTCATACATTCTAAATTATTATGACTCATAACTAAATGATAACCTAACTAATAGTTAAGCACATTCCCATAGTTTGATGTAATTCTCAAGTACCTAAATATCCATTTGGTTGCTTCCCATTATAGTCTTCTAGGTTTCATTATGTACATACTAACCTGAGTAATAGCATAGGCTAAACTCCATTTATTTTTGGGCATTGTTCTACGAAAATCCTAAAGTGATTTGTCAATAGAGTACTCTCGTGTATAGTTTTGATCATTATAAACTTATCTAATACCTTCTTAGTAGAGCTAAATTGAGATAAACTTAGTTTTTTTAGAGTTTTTATTCTTTAAATATCCATTCTTAATATTTTCATGGCAACACCCAAATTATTCATCTCAAATTAGTTTTCCAATAAAAGTTTTTAGTTCGTTCATACTATACATACTTTTACATACTTTTCGCTGTAATCAATATATCATCCATATATAGTAGGAAACAAATAAATGATCCATTATCTCTTAATATACACAATAATCATACTTGTATCTCCTATAGCTGATTGAGATCATATAAGACTTAGACCTTTTATATCATTATCGTGGAGACTACTTTAACTTGTACAATAACTTTTCAATTTACATATCTAATGCTCTTTTAAACCGTTCAAAATGCTTTATGTAAATTTTCTTCTATGGTAATCATGAAGAAAATTATCTTCACATCCATCTCCTATATATGCATCTCTAAGCTAGTTAATAGCATCATCAAAATCTTAATGGAAGTATGCCTTACTACCAATAAAAGATTCCATCGTAATTTGTCCCCTTCCTATATACATACCATTTTACTATTAGTCGAGTCTTAAACTTTTTTTTCTTCTCATGCTATTGTTGGCTTCCTTATAATACACATTTGCATCCTACAATCTTTTTCCTTTTGGTGAGTTGCACTGGCTCACATATCCAATTCTCATGTAAGGATTCTACCTTTTCCACCATAACTCACATCTATATATACTTCTCTTAATTGTTCACAGCCTTTTAAAAGGTAGTTGGATCTATATTACTTATGATAAGTGAGAAAGCTGCTGAGTCTTTCTAAATATATCTATTTGGTGGCTTAATAGCGCATCTAGTTCTATCCATATTTATAATGTGATGTTACTCTTCCTTTTACGTTGTTATTAAAGTAGAATTTTTAGCCTCCTTTAAGTCTGCTTCAGACTGATTTAGTTCCACTTGTATCATCTTCGTATTACCTTTTATTAATCATATAACATCCTCTTTATATGTTTGCTTTAACATATGTTACTCGTCAAACACTACATCTCTAATTATCACCATCTTTTTTAATGTTGGGTCCCAAAAATTTTATAATTTCACACCTTTATGGTAGCCAACAAATTAAGATACACTTCTTCCACTTCAAGTCATGTTTGTATCTCTCATTATTGGAAACACTGATGTATATAATAAGACATCTAAAGATTTTTAAATCCAAAAGATCTACATTATTTCCTACCTAAACTTCCTTTGCCACTATCCCATCCAATGATGTTCATAGTGATCTGTTAATAATTGCTATCCAACTTAAAAGACTTTCTTCTCCTCCTTTTTTATTGAAAGAACAATCATACCGTTTTATCTTTTTTCAGATAAAAGGGGTCTACTAGATAGCTTAAAAATATTGAATAGTTGGGTTGAAACTTACTGGTACAGATCACAAATTCTTCAACTAATTACTAACTGCTAACCATAAATGAAGAATAACCAAAAGTCAGCACTAACTCCATAACGCATCTTCTCCATTTCTCTTATATAAAGAAATCAATCTACAAGTCCGTATCATTGCCTCTGAAGGCCAGCGAGTTGAGGAAGAGGTAATTGATTAGTAGTTTGGCATCCTTGCAAACTATTAATCAATTATCTCTATCTTTTCTCCTCTCTTACATCAGGAAAAAACATCAACTTATTCCTTGAAAAGTTTGCAAACGTCACAAACATTTATTCCATCATGACTGATACCATAAGTTGGACAATCGCAACATTGCTCGTTCTTCTTTTGTCGAGTCTGGACACAGCTACGGCACGAGAATCTTTGTGGGAAAAGTTGATTGAGAATGCGGAGGTGAATATCGTAAACAATGCCACTCATGATGTGTATATAAAGTGCGACGCCAAGAATTATGACAAAACGTTGCTTGTTATGGAACCAGGAAAATCAATATCATGGAAATTCCGTAATATAATGTTTCCTCTGAAATGGTGCTACCTGCATATCAATGATGCGAATCATGGAGTTTTCTGGGCATTCACCGAAAGATTAAGATGCAGGAACTGCAACTGGAGCATAACAAATAATGGTCTGTTTTTTATGCCGGAACTATATGACGGAAAACCTGTCAAACAAACTTTGTATCTTCAAGGCGAGTACTTCTGATTTTCTTTTACGTTCTTGTTTAATTAAAGATTTTGCTATAATGTCGCCAGTGCTTTTCCGAAATCGACAAATGCCCTATATAATTGAAAAGAATAAGTTTTGCTCCAACCCCAAAACCAATTTCTGCAGGAGAGGTTAGTCCATTACGATCTAATTTTTGTGGCTCCGCTAATGGTTGGCAAGATAATAATTATCCTATCTAAAGAAACGGTTCCTGCCTCCTAACTTTCATTATCAGATAGTTGGCATCCGAATGATACTAAAGAAACAAGTAAATTGATTCCTAAGAGTGTATGAAAATGTATTGAAAAGAAGATCATAATGAAAAGGAAGAAAACGAAACTCAATATAATTAATAATGAGACGTTTGGTTTAACCTAGTTTGGTTCAAAAATAACAGTCCAAGATGTTCATTCATTCTTTAGTTAACCGTCTTCAAAAAACTTCAAACAAGGGATGAACTTCACTTTTTATATACTCCTAACCATTGTTCCATTTGTATTTTGGACATGGAATTTAATGAACATTTGTTTTTTAATTGCCCTTTCTCAAATTCTGTATGGAAATACTGCCTCAATCACTTCCAAATCCCCATTCCCAACGCTTCAAGCCTTCCTTATATCCTAACTTGGTTTCACCAAACATCTTTACAGAATTCCATCTTCCCTATTCTTTTATCCACAATAGTTTTACTATATTTGGACCGAAAGGAATTCAAGAGCATTCAAGGATGTAGCTATAGAGGTGGAGAGCTTACAAGCCAAGATAATCTTCCAAGTTTTAGAGCATCTCAACCTAAACACATAGAGAGGTAATTAGATCTATTATTGCACTAACTTTGTGTTGCAGATTGTTGTTCAGCTAGAGGGCCAAATTTTACACTCCTACCCCCCACAGATGAGATCTCATGGATGGACACATATTCAAGGCACAACAGGCTTTCAAATTGCAATTAAGAGAACTTGGAGCTTTGGGAGGTTTTTGATGATGTCTTGACCTTTTACATGATTGGACTGTGATTTAGCTCGTGCATATCTGGGTATATGTTGACATGTTGATGTATTGTTGCTCGGTGTATAACTGGGCATATGCGGTCTTTGGTTTAGCTTGGTATTGTCATTTTTCTGATTGTGTTTACATTGGAAAGATATTGGTTACCATTGGCATGTAGGACTTACGAGAGGAGATTGATGGTAGGGCAGGTATTTGTTCACCATTATGTATTTTGCGTGTGAAGAGATTACCTATGATATCTCTTATATATATGTACATAACTCTTTATTCTTTATAAAGTTACTGATTTACCAAAAAAAATAATAAGACGTTTGGTTCCACTCTTACTTTTTTTGCTAAACTCAATATAAGTAAATAGATTGCACTGCAAGATGTGGTCCTTGTATCCCCCGATTTATTTTTACAATATCCTCAATAAAATCTAGAAATATCAACAGAAGTAGCCTCTTAAATAAGCCATTGACATCCTGGGATATAGTCATTTCCTAAATCGTATTTAACAGTCTTTATTTTTATTCTAAAAAATATAGGTACAAACATATCTATATTCTAAGTCATGTCATAAGTTACCTACTACGGTAACTCTTCTTATGAGGAACATAAGTAGGCTATATATTTTTTCTCCTTTTCAGTGAAAAACACATCTTGGCATGTGATCATCAATCATGTTTAGCTAAACATTCCAAGATATACTGTGTATATGAGCTATATACAACAATCTTTACTTTAGCAAATATGCATCAAATAGGTTGAGAGTGTAGCTTTATCTAATATCTAGAGACTTTGGTCAATTTCAAGTAATACTTGAACTTATTAGTGGTAATTAGCTTTGTGTCAACATGTTAGTTGCATTTTTTGAGTGTGAACTTTCTATAACAAGATTTGACTATACGCAGCCAACTCCTTCATTTTGTAAAATTCCACATCTGCATGTTTGTTTTTAGCATGATAAATCTGATTCTTTGATTATCACAATCTACTTAAACTTCACCTTTTTCAATACTCATTTTCTTCATCAGTCCTGTAAACTACAGTGCTTCTTCAACAACCCCAGTCATTCTCATGTACTTTGCTTCAGTTGTAGACAATGCAATTATATATTGAGTTGTTGATTTCCAACAAATAGGTCTTCTTGCAAGAGTAAGAGCATACCTTATGGTAGATGTCCTATTATTCAAATCGTTTGCATAGTTTGAATCCACATATCTTACAACCTTATGGTAGACGTCTAACTATTCAAATCATTTACATAGTTTGAATCCACATATTTTACAACCGTAGGATTATCCCATTGACGGCTAAACATAATGTCATGGTTTGTAGTACATCCAATACTTTAAAATCCATTTTTCTACTTTTTAATGTTATCTTCCAAGTTTTTCCATAAACTTACTAAGTAATAGCATAAGCCAAATAGCCTACTACAAATTAGTTCATACGTCTAACATTTTACAACATTAGCATATAGAACTTTGGACATATCTTTAACCTCATTATCTGGCTTCCAGCATTGATTTAGGGACAACCTAAAGTAATTTTTTTAATAAAGTACTCACTAATTTAACACTGCTCATGCCAAATTTACCGAACACTGCACCCAATATAATTTTTTTGAAATTAAAAGGAATTTTTACTATAGTTAAAACTATATCTACATTATAAGGAGTTCAAGGCATTAGGCTTACCATCATATTTACAATATGACCGAGCAACTCCCTAAGTAAGGCAGTATAAATGTCTGCAAGATATACAGACAACAAAAAGAACCACTAAAGACATCACTTATGCTTCATCTTCAAGGACAGAGTAGGTTGAACATTGCATGCCAAGATACGTTTTTTTAACCACCTATTGTTAGTATTTGGGATTTTTCTTTCTCTTCCTTGCTAATTTTCTTTTTGCAATATTGGACTACATAAAAAATTCTCCTAAAATGTCAAGGACTTAGGCTGCAACTGATGTGGAATCACATTCCTCTACTGCCAAATCTAAACTGCTTTCCCAAGGGGAAACTATTGTCACATAAGTAGAAGAATTACAATTCAATGTCAAGACGTGCTCTACACTAGAATGTTCTACATTCTGATAAATGATAACCCCAGTTCTCTAACTTGCCACACAGTTACCACTGGAGTTTACCATTGTTGTCTATTCTTCATACTCCAACCTAGCCTTGGAAGTCTCGTTTTGTCGAATAGTTGTTAATGGAGTCAATATGTTGGCCCGATCTATCTGACATTGCTTCAAATATTGTGAGTAAAGTGATTCACTCCACTATCTAGACTCTCCACATTGTTTGCACTATAGTTGTCCAAAACTGTTTGTTCTTACACTGATTCGACAATCTCATTCTGTTAAATAACTACAGCCCTCCCAACTCCTTGTTCCTCAATGATTTGTGAATGGTCCGAACTTTTTCAATGGACTGGCCTTTTCTCATTCTTTGCATAAGCTCCAGTTGTCTTACTTTGCATTACATCAACAGTACTAGCATACTCTACTAACTTTGGACTTTGTGTAGAGATTGTACGATCTGTTGTTTGTTCCATATGCATAGCATTATTTTAAGCTAAACTTTCCTCAATTGAAACCTTAAAAGTAGTTAATGTTACCTCAGAACTAGGATCACCCTGATTTTGGCTTATGTGATCAACCACTTCAGGATGCTCCCCTGTATCCCTCTCGGTTGGAGGAATCTAGGTAGGTTGTTCATGAACCGCCTGCTAAACTTCAGTTGCATCTTCAACTTCAACTGTTGACTGTTTAATTATTAAGTCATTTAAATTGCACATATTTGGACGTAATGGTTGTCGATGTGTTGAAATTATTATCTGAAATTAATGGAATTGTGTTATAATTGTTTACAGATGGTTTTCAACACTCTAAGGACGA
>JANZLH020000010.1:879896-893724 GCA_026770325.2 Erythroxylum fimbriatum | reverse complement strand
TTCAGAGGTTTCGGGTTCCCTTTGACGAGCCGAATTACTTATCAAAATAGGTCGACGCAAGAATTCGAGTAAAGGCACGAACAAAGATTATTTGCTTGATTTCGATTTTTGTGTGAATTGCCCTGTGACACGATCCATGAGTCGGGAACGTAACATACTCACTATACTAACAACATATGAAATGTTAGGACGTGTGCAAACTATTTTATACATCATACTACCAACTACATTAGAGTAAGGAACTTGTGCCATGGACTTAATTTTTGCATTTGTTTGTGGTGATAAAGCAACTGAAAGCCTAAAATGAGCAGCAAGAGGACTACTTACAGGTTTAACGTCTTTCATACCAAAAGATTTGATTTTGAGAAATTCAACTACAACACCAGCTTTGCTTTCTGGAAAGTCAAGATGCATGTAGGCTTAATGCAAAATGGTGTGCAGAAGGCCTTGTTGGGAAAGGGCGGAATACCCGACGAATTAACTAACGCCTAAAAGCTAGACATGGGTGAAAAAGCCATAGTTTCCATTCACTTGAGCCTTTCATATGTCTTACATGAATTTATTCACTAGAAGACAGTTGCTTTATTATGGCATAAGTTGGAATTGTTATATATGACAAAGAGTCTCATTAGCAAGTTGGTTGCAAAGCACCACTTGCACATGCTCCATATGGTAGAAGGTGGTTCTTTCAAATCACATGTTGATGATTTTAGTTCAGTTCTCATGGATCTTGAGAATGTGGACATCAAGTATGATCAAAAAGACCAAGCTCTCGTGTTGCTCCACTCCTTACCTTCATCGTACAAGAATTTTCGGGAGACTATTATTTATGGTCGAGATTCTCTCATATTAGAGGAGGTCAAATTTGCCTTACTTTCAAAAGATATTATTGATAATGAGTTCGTCTCAAACCAGAGTAATCCTGCAGAAGGACTAATTGTCAGAGGAAGACCAACAGACAGAAGCTCTAGTAGCAGTAATAGGGACAAGCCAAGATCAAAGTCCAAAGTCAGAAATGGATTTTGTGGATATTGCAAAAAGAAAGAGCATGTTGTAGCTGATTGTTACAAGCTCAAAAACAAGTTAGACTGAGAGAATAAAGAAAAGCAAGTCGAAGCCAGTGTTGTACAAAAGGAGGAACAAGCAGATGTTCTTTTGGTGAGTGAAGAAGGATCTGGACCACGAGATGAATGGATCCATTGCCTGCTCATTTCACATGTGTCCCAACAAAGACTGATTCTCCACCTATAATCCAGTTGATGGTAGAGTTGTGTTAATGGGCAACAATCAAGCTTGTAAAGTTATTGGTGTGGGCACACTATCAAATTAAAAATGTTTGATGGTATAGTAAGAACGTTGACAGATGTTCGCCATCTCCCATACTTAAAAAGAAATCATGTCTTTTTAAGTAACTTGGATTCCAAAGGCTATTGTTACACTGGTGGAGGTGGAGTTCTCAGAGTAGTTACAGGTGCCTTGGTCGTGATAAAGGCTTTTCAAATTGGTAAACTGTACGTGCTGCAAGGAACGTCTGTTATCGGATTAGCTGATGTGACCACGCTAGTTCTGTCAGAATCAGTGTCACCAGATTATGACATATGAGGCTGGGACATATAAGTGAAAGGGATATATGAGTGAAAGGGATCTGATACTACTAAGCAAAAGAGGTCTTCTATGTAACCAAAATGTGTCAAAATTAAATTTTTGTGAACATTGTGTATTCGACAAGCAGAAAAGTGTTGGTTTTTCTACTACTATTCACAAGACGAAAGGCACTTTAGACTTTATTCACTCTTATCTTGGGGGACCTGCACGTGTCTCTTCAAAAGGTTGTGCTCGGTGTATGCTTACTTTCATTGATGATTACTTTAGGAAGGTATGAACATATTTTCTAAGACACAAGAATGATGTGTTTAACATTTTCAAACAATAGAAGGTGCTGGTTGAAAAAAAGACTGGGAAGAAAATAAAGCATCTCAGGACAGATAATGGCTTATAGTTTTGTGAAGGTGAATTTAATGATTTTTGCAAGAATGAAGGAATAGTCCACCATCTAACAGTCAAAGGTACATCGCAACAAAACAGTGTGGTAGAAAGAATGAACAGAACAATTTGGAGAAAGTTCATTGTATGTTGTCCAACTCTGGCCTATCAAAAGATTTTTGGGCTAAAGCGGTGTCACAACATGTTACTTGATAAATCGCTCTCTATCGACAACCATTGACTGTAAGACTCTAGAAGAGATATGGTCTGGCAAGCTTACTGATTATTCAAATTTAAAAAATTTTTGGTGTCCAGCATATCTACATGTTAATGATGGAAAATTAGAACCCAGATCTAAAAAGTGCATATTTATTGGATATCTTGATGGCATCAAAGGATATAAATAATGATGTCTTGATCCTAAGGCGCACAAACTAATAATTAGTAGGGATGTCATTTTTTATGAATCAGCTATGCTTCACTGAAAAGATGAGACCCCTATTTCTTCTAATACAGATGTGAAGAGTACACCCAAGTAGGTGGAGTTTGAGTTGGAGAATCGTCCTTCACAAAACATCTCTTCGAAGCATATCCACGACCCCACAGTCAAAAAGGAAGCCACAACGGAGAAAAAGGAAGAAACTTCATCAGAAGAAGAGGAGGAGTATTCCATTGCAAAAAATAGACCCGGGAGAGAAATTAAACCATCAAGGAGATATGCTGATGCAAATTTGGTGGCATATGCATTTGCAATAGCACAAGAACAAAAAGTTTGGTTGAACCTTCCACTTATTCAGAAGTTGTTTCTTGTGATGATTATGCCAAATGGGTGGTTGTTATGCCTTAGCTCGACAAGCCACGGGAAGGTCAAGCTCGATTGATTTTATTTTTTTTTAAATAAAAAAACGATGTCATTTATTACCTTCCAGTCGGGCCACCGGTCGGGACAGCCTGGACTGAAGTCAGACTGGGTTGGGCTGAGCCACATTTGCCATCCCTATGCGGAAATTAAGTCCATGACACAAATTCTTCAGTCTCATACAATTGGTAGTATAATGTATGCAATGGTTTGCACACGTCTGACATTTCACATACTGTGAATGTAGTAAGTAGATATATGGCTAATTCAGGGATAGAACATTGATATGCAATAAAATGGATTTGAGATATTTACGTGGTACTAATTCTTGTTTGGAGTTTAGCAGGAGTAAGAATGATGTAGTTAGTTTTGTGGACTCAGATTATATAGGTGAGTTGGATAAAAGGAGATCAATCATCAGTTATGTATTCACACTTAGAAATAGTGTCATCAGTTGGATAAAAACAGAATACATGGTTGTTATGGAGGTAATCGAGGAAGTTATTTGGTTACGAGGCTTATTTGGTGAATTGAATTCAAATCAATAGGTGATCGTTGTTCTTTGTGATAGTTATTCTATTACCTAATTCAAAATTTTCAAACAAAATTCTATAATCCTATACTTGTCAGCATCTAGTAATTCTTGTTCAAAGATGCAGACAGTTTTTACAAGCATTCCCAAGCATAGATGGAGCTGGTGGCTGTTTTCAAGTTTTTATCTCTGACGATGCGGTGCTTAATGATAGAAACATAATTTGCACTGAAGATGCATGTGTTGACGGTTAGTTCTAACAAATTTTGTCCATGCACACCAAAAAGTTTCTTTCTTCAATTTAGTATTCTTTTTCTAGGGCATAAACATATCTGTTCTTGGCTTTTCATTTGATATCAGTGATTCATCATAACTTTTTAATGCAATTGCATGCATTACTTTATGTTTGGCCTTTTATGCTTGAGAAGTATTTCAAAAAATTGTAACATAATGAAACATTGCAAGTAGAGTAATGCTGGTTCTATGGGTCGCGTGTCGTATATATACAGGATTTTGTATTATGTGAGACAAATGAATGAGCATCCTTTTGCCAAAAACTGGAATATAGTTTTCTCTTGTATTTTGTAATTTTACTTCATCAAAATTTTCTCACTAATTTTGTTTTTTAAATTCACAGGTACACTTCATTTTCTGAGCTGTTGCCGCTTCTGGCTGTGGGCACATTACCCTTGTTGAAAGTGGAAAGGGTATCTCAAGCAATTGAAACCAGCAATCTTTCCATTGTGAACTCCATCACCTTGTCAAGCCCTTTTGCGACTTACTCTTTCAGTGCATCTGCCACTTTTGAGGTCCGAAGTCCTTCAAGAATACAGGTACTTCTAAGAACTATGAAAGGTTGTGACAAAAGAAAGAAAGCGGCATGAGTGATCATATATTGTTTGAAATTTCGTCTCGTATTTTCAACTTCTAGTCTGGACCTGAAAAAGAAAAAATTTAAAACGAAATAAGCTATCTTGAGGTTCAGTGACTGAGCCATTTGATGGTATTAACTATTTCATAGAAGTGATGATGGGTTGGAATATATTGCTTTTTTTATAATGTCAGGTTGAATTGAAGGAAGGGACTTTTCAGCCTCCAGAGATAAAGTCCAATGTCGATATACCTGAAAATGTGGATATCTTTGGGCAAAACATCAATTTGTCACCTGTACAGCAAGCTCTCAATCCTCTGCAGGATGCAGTAGCAAACATTTCAGGAACTATTTCTGGACAGTCACCACTTAAGGTCCCCATTCCTGGGAATCGTTCAACTTCCTGGCTTCTCATCACCTACCTTGATGAGGATCTTCGCATCTCAAGAGGGGATGGTGGCCTTTTTGTTCTTGCTAGAGAAGGAAGTCCTCTCCTAAGTCAGTAGTAAGGTGCATTTCTGTAAAGTTGGATCTTGCTTTCCTCCCTTTTGCATATCTTGCGGGAAGGGAATGTGTGAAAACAGTAAAAAAGCAGCTGTCTTTAGCATTAGCAAGGATAAGTATAGAAACTTAATAAGATCCAAAGTCCTCTGATTAATATTCTTTTTACATTGTAAGTATAACAAAAAGATGGGGGGTTTAGTTTGATGTTGAATAAACTTGTAGTAGTTAGTAGTGAATCCACCTACCAACATATCTATGGCTCACCCTCCTCAGTTGAATAATGTTGTTACCTAACAGCTAAGCAAGCTTGGACTTCTTGTCTGCTTGAGATTGTGGACTGGAACCTCTCCTCCATGATCGACCTGTTTCTGTCTTCCTCTGACTATTTTTATATACGATCTTGCTGAAATAGACCTAAGAAATAAATATCTTTGAATTTCTCAAAAAATAATAATAATAACTCTTACATCTAGAAACTTCTTCCAAGTTACAAGCCGGAGTATTACAAATTGATTAAATTTTCAACTAAAGGGGAAGACTGATGAACTTGTGAGAAAGTTTCTTGGCTCAACAAGTTGACAAAGTCTAACCTTGACTTCTCGCTAGTTTGCTTTGCCAGCCATGAACGCGGTCCGTATGCTCCAATCACGGAATAGAAATGAATAAACCACTCCTGAAACCAAGATCAAACATTTTATTTTATTTTTATTCAAAGTATTTGTTACCAATCTCTATCATTAGCATTGACTCTTGGTGAATGTTCTTGTAAACTGCACAGAAGAATCAATCCTATATATGCATACATAATACATCTAATGAAAATACAAGAACCAAAAGCAGATCATTGTAGACTCTTTCATGGTATGCGTCATTCTTGGATCTCTCTACCCTTTCTCCTGCAAGGAATACAAATCACATTCTTTCCAAATTCCATGGTAACTGAATGAAGAATGTGCTAGGATCAAGAAGGTTAGAGTTTTGAGTTTTAGGTGAATGTGATTTTCATCCCAAACAAAAAGGAAGTTTCCATCTTTCTTCTGTCTAATATTCTCTTAACACTGCAGTTTCTCTCTCTTTTCCCACTTTCTCCTCATAAATTCATGCATGTTTCGGGAGACTTTAGGACATTTTCTAAAGGTTTCAAAAACAGAACTTAGAATTAGTTCGCCATCTCAGATCCGAAGGGGGGAGAGAAGTAGTAGAACATAAGGTGAAAGATCGTAACATTTTCTTGTTAACATGAGCAGCAAACAACCTTTAAAGTTAGAGAATGAGCAGATAGCAGAGCTACGTGAAATATTTCGATCGTTTGATCGAAACAAAGATGGAAGCCTAACTCAGCTCGAGTTAGGTTCATTGCTCCGGTCCTTAGGGCTAAAGCCTAGCCCTGACCAGCTTGAAACCCTGATACAGAAGGCTGATACAAACAGCAATGGTTTGGTGGAGTTCTCGGAGTTTGTAGCCCTTGTGATGCCGGAGTTGTTACCTGAGAAGTCACCGTACAGCGACGAGCAGTTAAAGCAGTTGTTCAAGATGTTTGATAGAGATGGAAATGGGTTCATCACGGCGGCTGAATTGGCGCACTCTATGGCAAAGCTAGGCCATGCACTCACCGCTGAGGAGTTGGCAGGGATGATAAAGGAGGCGGACTCCGACGGAGACGGAAGAATTAGTTTTGAGGAGTTTGCTCAGGCAATTTCAGTGGCCGCTTTTGATAATTCTTGGGCTTGAATCAGTAGGAGTGCGTATGATCAGGTATATATATATGCTTCTGGTTTCATATTATTACAGGTGCAATCTTTGTAAAAAAATTTGATGTTCAGTTTTGTGATGGGAAATTGCGTGGAAGTTGTGCTGTTGAATTAGAGAACTTTTGGTGGCTCAAATATGAGGGTGGAACCATGAAGGTTTTATTTATGGAGTTTTCATGGTTGTTTACTGCAACATCTTACTCATATCATAAAACAGATATTGTTAGACATCTTGATGGTGATCAGAAAGGAACCTAGTTTACCTGCCATTTCAAAGTTTAAGATCTTGCGTGTGAGGTTACTTGGGAGGCATTTGTTGTATCATCTTCATCCTTCCTTGAATGAGAAGTAAACTAGATCTTCTCAGCGTTCCCCAATTGTCTGTCTAAGTGAAACTGTTTGTAAACATGCAGATGGCACAGCATAAAAGGTTGTGTGAATGTGATAGCTAATAATTTTCATTTGCACTTGAGCCGAGGCCTCATGCACAGCTTGTTTTTCCTTGCTGAAAAAACTTTCCACTTCCAGTGGAAGAGGAACAACGTTTGATCTGTTTCTTATAAAAATTTCGGCTGTTCTTAATAATCTGTCAGAAAAACAGAAGGTATTACGGTGAAGTCGAACAGATCTGGTATAAAACCTGAAGTTGAGGATGCACCCCCTGTAGTTTCATAACGATTGCAAGAATATGCTTCATAAATCGGGCTACTCATATGAACTTGAAGAGCTGGCGTTTATCGTCAGTAAGAAGAAATTTTCAGTATAAAAGAGTTTCATGCAGAGAGTTGCAAATGAAGAGGCCTCAGAAAGAAACTGCAGATTGTGGAAACTACTTTTGAGCCATAGCGTTCACACGAAAAACCCTTGTGAACAACTAATAATCGATCAGGACATGAAAAGAATCTGATATCACAATTATGTCAAAAATTCTACTGAATCACTGGCATTGATGACTGCCCTCATCTCGTAACAAAACTAATCCACATATCAAAATCTGGGTAAGATGATATACAACTGTCTGAAATCTGTGAAGATGGAGAAGTTCTTAAGCGTTATATCTTCTTCTTCTACTTGGACTTAGCATATCACAAATACAATATACATCATAGAAGCAGAGTGGTACCACCTTGGCAAATACAGGTATATATGTATATAGCAAATTCCTGTGGCAGATTATGACCCAGAGAGCTCCCTCTGCTAATGCAAAACAGATTTCTGACAAGTACAATCAAGTTGAAGGAGAAATAAGCAAGTGACAACTCCATTTGAGCAAAACCTTTACAATAGATGCCAGTCCACAATTAGTTTGCGAAAAGGAAACATAACAGAGTAATGGAGAAGGTAGGGAAAGTCTACATAAACTTAGAGAATGAAACATAAAATAGACTGAAATTGAAGAAAATCAAGTTCAACCTTGGATTTGGCTAAGAATGGAGTTCATAAGTTGGAGTCTCCCTGAATATGGAAGTAGTCTAGTTGTCAAGCTGATTATTCTTGCTCCACCTTATGAACTAGAGATAAGCAATTCCTATAGTCAAGCTTTGAGGTGACTGAAGGTGCTTGAAAGGAGGGGCTGCAAGAGAGAATCTGATGAGGTCAACACGTTGGTGAAGGGAACAGTGTTCCAGATTCAACATTTAAAGCAATAGAATTGAAATCAAACTTCACCATGTAAATAGAACAGGCATCTAGTCTGAAAATGAATTGAAAACAAAACCATGATTATAACGTTTAATGATCATTTTAAAACTATTCCATACTTCTATTGTGTAAGTTAGTCTGATCTTACAAGTCTCTTAGAAGTAGGTAAATGGTCATGCTCACAACATGCCAATGGCATGGAAAGATTTATGTAATAGGAATAGCGCCAGTCAAACTGCAGTTACAATATTACAGTTGTGCACGATTGCAGTAATAACAGACAATGCAAAAGTAATTGCAGAAAATATGATCAAAATTGAGGTAAATTGCAGTAACGATCCAAATCACATTGTGGTCGCAGATTGCAATTCAAAATATTGAAACATCAAAAACATTTTCCCTTCTTTTTTATTATGTAAATACCTATGATTTCTAGATCGCATAAATTATACCAAAAATTGGATCACAAAAGAAAATATAAAAACCATAATAAGGACATTTATTATGCAGATGGATTCGGGAAGAAAAGCTACAGACGATTGGTTTCTCAGGCTTGGCATCATGGCACAATGTACATATCAAGCCTCAAATTCATTTTCTTGAAAACTTGATCTGATAATCCAACTGTTTGCAATCACATGTAAAAAGGAACAGAAACCATCTGGCACAATCAATTTTGCAGAAGATACTGCATTATGTCCTTCCGAATAACTCCATCAGACCCACTTAATCCCCCATATCCATAATCAGTTCTCAACATTCCAGGGTCCCAGAAGCTCAAGTGCCTGTATTGGATAAAAGAGCCAGCTGGTCTAAACGGCCGCATCAATGTAATGGTAGGAAGGGACATTGCCCACACATTTTTTGATGAGGTAAACAGGTGCCTCTTAGATTCTTGGAGCCCGGAGGCCTGCATGCTCCCAGAACTCTTCAAATGGGAAGAGACACTATCCCACTTCATCATCTTCACGTTCGACCTAGCATTTTTTAAGGCAGTCAATGAGGTACTACGTATGTTAGCAGAAGGTTTCATGCTGTCCAGCCATCGTAGAATCGAGTCAGCGACATTCCGCCCAACTATATCTCGCTGTTGTATATTATGGTGAACCTGGAGTGCAACATCAAAGACAGCCCTGGTTCGTCTATGCAAAAGTAAGCGCATGATTGTGTTTAGTGTTGGTTATGGCCATCAAAGTAGTTTGGATCTGTAATACCATTAATAAAAATAGCCCATATACTACTAACAGCAGTAAACTCAATGATGAAAACCCATGTGTGCCATATATAAGAAGCTTCAATGCCATAGAAGACCACTGGCATATCAATGATGTTCCATTTATGAAATACTACATTGCAGTAAGTCTAGAGAACAAGATCCAGTTAAAAAGACATAAGTGACTATATAAGCCCGGTGCTGGTAGTTTTCATCCAACCACACAAGTTTCTCAACCAAGTACGGGAAACTAGTAATCATTCATGGACTTGCCACTACACTACATATCATTCAATTTGACCAATGATCCCATTTCTCTATATCAATCATCAGTGCCAGGAAAAACACATTCCCGCATATTCATTATATCCAAAGGGGCAGACAGATACATAGAGATTAGACTAAAAGAAAGAAATGGGAAGTTTTGGACATCAAATACCTGCGAATAAACTGAGTGATCTTGGGGTGTTTGGGGCTGGCGATCTTTCTTTGGATCTTCGAAGCCAGTCTGTAGGTCCGCTTCAGCCCTAAGAAATAGGCCGTAGCCACCGTGATCTCCCATAGGACCATCCTCTACTTTCTTGACTGCAATATCCAGAACGTTATATTACAAACAATCTTCTAGACATTTGCCTTTAGCCCTTTACCATGTTCACTTTCCCATAGAGAGACCTAATCTGTGTGCTTGCGTGGCGGCTCCGTGCCACGTGTTTTTGCATCTCTCTCGATTTTATATTTTTACTCCATTCCGTTCTGCTGTGATTACGTGGTGCATGTGTAATATACTCCCTATTTTAATTTTTATTTATATCTTAGTAATTTAAAAATATTTATTATCAACATGAACATAAATTAAATTCCTATTTGATTGTAATTAAATTAATAAATCAGATTCTAAATCATAATCTTGTAAAAAAATATATTTTTTATAATATCAAAGCTTTTAACACAATTTTTCTAATATAATCATTTTAGATGAGAAATTAAAAAATGTTAACTCTTCGTAAATCTAATATCACGTCAATATTTACGTGATATTAGTTTTTATTTTTAAAAAAAAAATTAATAAATGAGATCTATTCTTTGAAATATATAACAATAAACATGTGAGATTTCCTCTCTAAAATGTATAAGATTGAGCCTCGTTGTCACGTCACAACAAAAACTACTTTTTGATTAATTAAAAAAACTAATCATGTAGTTGTGGAAATTACTTTTTATTTACAAATATAAAAATAATGTTATATCAGTATTGACATGACATTTAATTGATAGAAAATTAAGCTTGAGAAAATTTTCGAGTCAATTTTAAACGTTTTGAAAATGCGTACTTCAAATTGAACATTTTAAAACTGTATAGATTAAATTGTATTATATTGTAAAGGTCGAGTTTCAAAATATATTTTTGGCTAATATATTAAAAAAAGTTGTATTAACTTATAATAGTTTTATCGTTCCTTAGGGAGCGGTCGAGTTGGTGGAGTGGCGGAACATGGGATTAAAAGGTCCTGTGTTTAATTCTTCTTATCTAAGTTCTCTCGATTGAGCCTGTCGTATAGGATCCACCTAATGCGAAGTGTTGGATTAACGTGATTTGCAGGCTATTGTGTCAATTCGAAAATTTACTTAATACGCATCCAAAAAAGTAACGACTGCAGGTTCCTCCGTTTAAAAAAATGTTTTATTTTTTACGACATTCATATTCTAAATGCAAGCATGTGATTTTTACTTTACAATACTTTAAAATTTATGTAATTACTATCAATGTAACGGTGATCGTGTAAAGGCATGTAATAATGTTCAATATAAAAATTGATTGCCCAATCCTTGAACAAGATGGCAGCTGTGTCTGGTTCTTCTACTGTCGCATTCAATTAGAAATATAGTGTGTTATTTAAACGTATTGGTCAATTTAACATTCTTTTGGCGTATAGTCAATATAACGTTTTCTCGAAGGTAAGTTAAATTATGAATTTAATGTCAATCATGTACGAACTATAGATTCTTTATTATAGAAAACTTATCGGTTTAACCAATTCAACAATAGCATTTTTAAATTTTCAATTCAATTATTAAAAATTGATCAGTTTATTAATTAATCAGTCAATTTTTTAAATTAATAAGTTTTATAAACTAAAATAAATAAATAAATTTTCATTTAACAATTTTTCAATTAAATTTTAAATTCTTTTGATAGGTAAGAACAATTGCTTTTAATCATATTTCAAATTTTTTGATTTTATCTAATTCTTAATTGATTTTACGACGATCTAATAACGATTGAACATTTTAAACCTTAAAATCTCTTGTCGGTTTAATTTCAGATCTGGTTTTTAAAACATTACTAATTTCATTTCCTTATGGTCCAATTAAGCAATTACTCTAAATTACATATAAATATTAGGAGTAATCAAATAATCAATCTTTTTATTTGTTTCTTAGTGTCTAATTTTTAAATTTTAATTAAATATCTAAACTTTTGAAACCTTAAAATTTAATTAATATTTAAAAAGATTAAGTGATATATTATTCTCTATATATTTTTAAGTAATAATTAACTACATAATTATTAATGTACTTGTCATGAAATAGTGAAACGTCATTTTGTCAAGAGTGAAAATTTAACTAACTTCTCTAAATATCAAATTTTATTTTACTTCGTCAATTATATTTTTTTTGAAACAAAAAATTCGCAGCTATTATTTTTTAGATGTGCACTGAGTAAATCTTTAAATTGACATAAAAGTTTACAAATTACGCCAATCAGATACACCGCACTAGACAAATCTTGTACGACAAGCTCAATCAAGAGAGCATAAGTAGGGAGATTTAAACATATGATCTTTTGGTCTCATACCCTTCATTCCACCAACTCGACTGCCCCTTAAAAGCTACTTCATCAATTACATTTATATCAAGTTAATATAACAACTTTTTAAGTTAAATTGTTCAATTTTTAAAAAATTTAAAATTTTAATTAAAAGTTTTAAATGGAAAATAAAATAAAATAAAATTCACGCTTTTTAAAGTGTTACCGTTAATGTTATAATCTCGAGTATGGCATTGTAACCTTTAAAAATGAACCACTTAGAAACTCACATACGATAGGAACGGCCGCACCTAAACCCACCCCACTTTTTAGTTGCGTGTGCGGTTCGTAATTTAGGATAGTTTACTTGTTAAATATAATAATAATAAAAATAATTCAATAATTATCACAAGCAACTGAAAGATAATCGTTGACGTAATTTAAGCAAAACCACCCCCTCCTTTTAAAGCCAACGCCAACTCTTACTGTCACCTTCAGTTCCACCTCTTTCTCTTGCTAGAACAATATGCAGAGACAGTCTCTGGGCTCACCGGTCCCCAAGCTTCATGACGTCACTGACGACGACAAAACCGCCAAACCTCGGCGGTCCTTGACGTCGTCTTCATTACCGTCGCCGCCGTTACCACTACCGCCTTCGTCTGCGAAGCCAGAGAAGCTCATCCACCTTATTCCGTTTCTCATTTTCTTCTGCTTCCTCTTTCTATATCTCGCCTCCCACACTCCTTCTCAATCTGGTAAATCCTAATCCACGGTTTCTCACCGCTACCGTATGTTGACACGCGTGCAGAAAAGCTTAATGTTATTACGCTTTTTATTGCAGATTTAGCGCAGTTCAACGGATTCAAGCTATCATCGAAGCTTATAGGTATAATGCGGTTGAACTTTTTTTTTCCTACTCTGGTTCTGAATCTTTTTTCATTTCGACTGGTTTAACAGTTTTCTTTTACTTGTTAATAGATACGAGTACTACAAGTGAACTAAGTGAGGTGGAGCGATTGAGTGAGCTCCGGAGAGGCAATGTTTTGGCGATTCGAAGCTTCAGGAACTTACAGGAAGCTGCCGACAAACGCGCCTCCCTTAGATTACGCCCTCATCGCAAAGTCGCCGGTTTCTAAGCCGCATTTTCGGCTTCTCCAATTCTTGGCTCCTTCTTTGTACGACGACGCCACGTGAGCTACATGTTAGCTTATTTTTCCTGCACGTGTACACCACTGAATTTTCGTTTGCACGTGAATTGGTTTTGTTTGAAAGTAGGGCGCATGTTAGTACACTAACCGCTAAATAAGATCATCTTGCGCCTCACAAGCAGCGCACAATAATTTTGCTAACTTAGGTTATGCTTAACGTGTGCCAATTGGTGATTGGAATCTAGCTGGATGTAGTGGACCGTTAGGATATAAAGAAAGCCAGCTGGAGAGTAATTGTAGTTTGATTGTACAGTAGGCAGGCACTTAGTTTGCACTACCCTATGACCCTGTCGCTGGTCCTTTATTCATTTAGTTGCAAGTAAGACTTCGATAAGCGAACCAGTACAGTCTGGTTGTAATTGTAAAGGCTTCTACTCTTTCAGACTCCACTGATTCGTCCAAGTCTACATCTAAGCCATTGGGCCACTTAACTTACCCTAGGCCCATTACCATTGGC
>JANZLH020000010.1:830744-843165 GCA_026770325.2 Erythroxylum fimbriatum | reverse complement strand
GATGTATTGTCTGTTCAGATTTTACATCTTAATGAGTCATTTTTCTTTCTCATCTTCATTTGATGGGTTGAAATATCCAGACAACTCGAGTGAAAAAATTAATATTTGAAGCTGCTGACAAAAAGACTGTGCAATCATGGCCGCAAAACAAATGGATGCAGTGTTTGGAAGTCAAACAAGTAGGAATATATAGAAAAAAGTTGTCCAAAAATGTCTTGGTCTTAAATAGCAAACGGTTTGGGGGAAACTCTTTATGCTTGGTTTAGACAAGTTGCAAGGTCTATGACTATGAGGCTTAGATGTATTGAGTTATTACCTTTGATTTGCGCATTGATCATTACCTTTATTTTTTGGTAGACAATATTAATCATTATTTGTTACAGGAGGGCGTGAGGAAATTTTCCAATGTTCAAGATCGAAGTATTCCTTGGAAAAGAGTTCTGGAGTATGGTGGTTCTAAATTTCGGCTAGGTTGTACTAGTGTAGACCTCAAGAATAAATGGAGGAACGTGTGCAAAGGGACTCCTAAATCGAAATAAAAAATGTTTCAGTCTGGTCAGTAAGCCTATAAACCTATTATCTTCCATTTTTTTGCCTACTTGAAAAATGTGGAAATCTTTTTAAGATTTATAGGATGAATATGATCAAATATAGCATACGTGAACTTTTTCCTTTTAGGCTTGAAAGCAATGAGATTTGGACTCTTTCTAATATGCAAAAATTCAATTTCAAGTCCCGCCACCCCCTCTGTTTTCTATCTTGACTGTTATTAGGAATATTAAATAGTTGTTAATGGATATCTCTGATGAAAGTAGGAAGTGTATAAGAACTGTTAGGTTTATAGTGCCCTTTACTATTATTAATAATTAACTTCAATTTATATTTGATCTAATAGCTAAAAATAATTTAAATAAATATTAAGTTTTAGATAAAATGTTAATGTTTACAATGTTTCATTTTATTTAATTAATAATTTATTTATAAATATTATATAAGAGATAAAATAAATAAATTTATTGTTGTTATTATTATTATTATTATTATACGTAAATTTGTTAATTAATTTTATTTCTATTATTATAGTTACTGTTAAATATTATTATTAAATTTCTTCTGTTTATTATTAAATTTATTGTAAAGTATTTATTAAATTTATTATTATTATTATTAAATTCCTTATTAATATTAAATATGATTATAATTATTATTACTATTACTATTACTATTATTATTAAGTCTATTTATTTATTTATTTGTCAATATTCTCAAATGGCTTTATATAATAGAAATAAACATATTTTATAAACTAATAGAATAATCATAAAATTTTGCGCTCAGCAACACCGTTTGTTGGGGTGTGTGTGGACAAGAGATGCGGTTGACTATGCCATTATGGGATGTATACTGAGCAAAAGGACCCTTGATAAGTTCAGGTGCACCATCAGATTGTAAAACTTTGATTGTGGTAGATAATAAGTTTTCAGAGGTGGTTTTGAAATGGCGAAATTTGTCAAGAGCTTGTGATTTGTGGGTTAATGGGTATATCCATGTGAAACGACTGTAGTCATCAATAAAAATAATAAAGTAACGATACCCAGAGAGAGATAAAGTTGGGGATGGTCCCCAGATATCACAGTGAATAAGTTGTAACGGGGCTGTTGATTTTCGAGATGATGAGGAAAAAGGAAGTCTAGTACTTTTGCCTTGAAGGCAGGAAGAACAAGGTTTTATTACATAAGGTTTATTAGATAAACTACGAAACAAAGTAGAGGTGGTGGTGTGGGAAGGATGCCCAAGTCGTTGATGCCAGATTGCAGGAGAGACTGTTTGAGCAGTAAGAGCAATTGGATTGTGGAAGACGGTAGGTATCCTCATTGGGTAGAGATTGCCATGGATGTTACCCTTGAGAAGAGGAGTCTGGGTTTGGAGATCCTTCACAACATAGCCAAAAGGGTTAAACTCGATGGAACATAGATTATCAGTGACAAATTGACCAACAGATAAAAGATTAGTAGTTATTTGTGGAACAAGGAGAACATTATTAAGGTAAAGAGATTTCGGATGGTGAGTGAGTGTGCATGTGCCAGTTGAAGTGATAGAGAGGGCTTTGCCATTACCAACAAGTACTTGATTTGGTCCACTAAAGGGTTCGGCATTGTCGAGAAGTTGTGGGTTGGACGTCATGTGAGCAGAGGCACCAGTGTCAGGAAGCCAGTCAGTGATAGTGCTAGTGGTTAGATTGGAATTATTTGGGTGTTCATTTATGTTCAACGTAGAAAAAGCACTATGAAAAGTATTTGGGGGAGGGTATGATTGGGCATTTCTAGAGTTGGAATATCTAAAACGACATTTGGCAGCTGTGTGACCCATTTTGTAGCAAATTTGACAAAGGGGAGGTGGATTAGGGTAGTGAGATTTTGTAACAGTGTTGGGCTGATGGGCCAGGGGATAAAATTGAGATTGGGCTTGAGAGTAGTGGGGCTGGTGGGCTGGGTAAAAGGAGTTGGGGTTTTGGGCTGAAAAGAGAGGAGGGGCTGGATGGATTGGGTTGGGTCGTGGGTTGGATGGATGGGCTGGGTATGGGACGTGGGCTGGATGGGTTAAGAAATTAGGTTAGTGCGGTGATCCATTAATTGGGGGAGAGGGATTATTAGGGTTGGTCGAACGACGGTGATGGGAGAAACGGGAAGAGGGAAAAGTCCGACGGCCACCTCGTCCTCGGGTGCTGATGTGGGCGGCGGCAAGGGCGACATCGGGGTCGGTGGAAGAGGATGAGTGATACACCGACAATCGTTGCTCATGGAGGAGAAGCTTAGCTCGAAGCTCAGTGAAGGAGGGTTGGACCTCGCGATTCTCGACGGTGGTGACAAAAGCTTCGTAGTCGGCTGGTAAGCCGTTAAGGGCAAGAACGACCAGATCCTCATCTGGGACAGAGGCGCCGATGGCTGCAAGATCCTGCGAGATGGATGACAGAGTGGTGAGATATTCTGAAATTGTCGCGTTACCTTTTCTGGTAGTGTGCAATCGGCGACGAAGGAGAGAACGTTGGGCTGTCGTCTGTTGTAAGAAGTGTGTTTCGAGTCAGGTCCACAACTGGTGAGCAGTAGTACATCCGAGAGCCATGGAGGACACCGCCGGAGACAGAGTAGCGATTAGCGCACAGTAAACCAGACCATCGTGTTTGTCCCAGTCAAGGGAGATAGTGTTGGTCGGCGGGGTATTTGTACCATCAATGTGTCCTAGGAGATTGCAGGTACGTAAAATGTTGCGAACTTGGTTGCTCCAAACAAGGTAATTGGAATTGTCCAATATGGTGGTGATGAAGTTGGTAAGATTCTGAAAGGGAAAGGGTGGTTGTGTTTGTTCTGTGTGTTGTGTGGCCATTGTGAATGGCAATTGTGTTGAATAATCTGTGTATGTTTGTGAAAAAAAAAACAGTGGCTGAAAAAGGGAAAAAAAACTGGGAAAGAAATATAAGCTAAGTATTTGTCGGAAGAGTTGGGGAAGAGGACTGGATTGTGGGCTCTGATACCATGAAGATGAAGAAGAGAATTGATCTTTGTATTGTATTGTATTGTGCTGTGTATTTCTATATGTGTTTTGTACAGCTATTTATACAGGAATTGAAGGTATAAGAATGGAAACATAATTACAGCAGAAGATTCTAAGGCTAAATATAAGTAGCTGAAATCATGGATTTAATTGTTGTTGCTGAATCATAGGACATACGTTATCAGAAACCCACCCCAGTAGGGTCGCCGGTGCATACCCGGAGGGCTCTCCTGGGTCCCTACATTATACCTTTAAAAGAGATTTCTAAGAGACATTATTGAGGAAATCTCTTGCTATGCTAGTCTCTGAAAGTCCACTCAACAGATGGTCTGTAACGATCTCTTTATAGTTAAGTAACACATCATGTTTGACCCTTCCCAAGTTGCATATGCTACTCTTTCAGCCTCTGAACTGATGGATGTAGGTGTTGGTGATCTTTCCTTAATCATGTCCATATTGATATCCATCATCTCCAATACAAACTCTACATCTTGCTTCCATTTTTTAAAGTTGAAATCGGTAAGGGTTTAAATGGTGACATTGTATTATTAAAAAAAATGTCACTACAACATTGATAATGTAAATCATCAACATAAATGTAGGACTATAATGGTGCTTAAAGTCATAAAACAATGTTTGTACTAAGCATCTTATCGCACATATCATGAACGACCTTTAGGCTGAATACATAATACATGCATATAAGACCTCCATACAA
This sequence comes from Erythroxylum fimbriatum, assembly GCA_026770325.2. NCBI lineage: Eukaryota > Viridiplantae > Streptophyta > Magnoliopsida > Malpighiales > Erythroxylaceae > Erythroxylum > Erythroxylum fimbriatum. Next base: position 838,895 of record JANZLH020000010.1, on the reverse strand, counting down.
AAACGATCAGAGCACACACATCAATCTTTATGATTCTACTACCTATGGATGAATAGATCACTTAAGTAATGATTATCCTCCACCAAATACTTTTATGCACATCTCAAAATCTCATTTAAGGCCAATGTCTATGGGCAAAATAGCACAACGTGAGACTAGAGACAACCCCCAACTTGCAAGAAAAAAATCCAAATACTAACTTGAAAGGCTATTATGATGACTACGTTCTCATTAGTACCTAAACTATTCCACAATTACAAAGGATACACTTGTATGTTACCCTCACATTCATATATATAAGCATAAAATATATGACTACTTACCACTTATAATGCACAATCTCATTGTCACATATTTTTGCTAAAAACATTATTAACAAACTTTATTTAAGGATTCATCATAAAGAAAATCGTAATCAAAGTGATAATCATGCAATACTGAATAATAAATGCATCATATAAGATACGAAAATCACATGTATCTCCTTTATTTCAAGTCAAATGAAAAAATCCTCTTAATAATACTTTGATAACCTTATTTGATTTTTCTAGAGTTAAAACTTATTTATTAGCAATGAAATAAATTCAAAAAAATCAAAATTTAAAATTCACCAACCCCGAAACCTAAAATAACTTGAGGGACCATTTTGTGAATTTTGGAAATTTTGAGTTTCTTATAATGTGCTGATGTCAGCAGCTGACATTAACACTGTGTGTGACAGGAGGGTACGTGTGTTGCACTCATGTCACCTCACGCGGCATTGAATGCTTGACGGGAATGTAGTTCACACATCATATGCGCCCATCATTTGATGGGGCTTATGGCTCACACACTAGATGCGCAAATGTGTCAATTGCCTTAGACACATGCACATAGGCAAGCAACCCATGCCAGCTATCGAGCACGTCCAACAAGCTCCTGCCTACTTGTTCTTTATCACCATCAGAAATAGGTAATTTTTAGCAATTTTTTAGTGAGCACCCACCAAATTCTGGTGACTTTTCATCGAAAATCACCACAAAGTCTGTTATTACCCTTTTTTCATGCAAAGCTCATCCAAAGTCAATCCAAACAACAAATATGCAGTTTATATAAGCAAAAAATAGATAAATTTCTTCTATTTCTTTATGGAGAACCTTAAAAATCTTTGTTTAAATTCATTTAATCATGGAACTGCTCTGATGCCACGTGCTAGAAATCACATGAACCTTAACTTTGGGCCTAAGATCTATCATGAACTTGTATAAATGAAGATAATGTGAAAAGGTACATGTTTTGCTATTCATAGATTGATGAAAAACCTATTCAACTGCTTGAACAAGTTGTAGAATCCTTTAAATAAGGTCCTCGACTGCAACTTTCGATTTACTTTATAAAAGTTTTACCTTTATAATGTTAACGTCTTTATGCACCTTTTTGAATGAATGAATGTCCTAATGGGCCATAATAACTTTACATTCACGAACTTCTATTAGTATGCTGCAAGAGACCTTATAAACTATTTATAAAAACCTTATTGGGCCTTCCATCATAAACCCAATAAGCAGATATGCCCATATTGATAACGATTCATTTTTCTCATTGAACTTCAGACTATTTAACCATGTCCTTTATCGGGCCTTTTATTATCTTTAATCTTGATCAAATTTAATTTTTTTAGCCTTAATTTTATAAAAAAATGTAATTAATAACGTCTAATAGGAATTTTAATTCCAACAAATTTGTCATTGTAATATTATATTTGATACTTCAACATCTTAATAACAATATGTCTAGAAATATAGTCTATAACTAAACGAAAATTTGTCAAGCAACTTAAATTTCAAATAGTACTATTAAAAAGGAGGAACAAGAGACTTATTAAAGAAAATTGAGCTCCTCAAACAATAGATAAAGAAGTTATTTATATACATTTCAACTAATATTTTATATTAATTCGTTGCTTGTTTTGTGTTTCTATATAATTTATGTTATTATTAGATTATAGTTCTTACTATTCTTAGTAAATCAAAAAAGAATAAGAGTTTTATTTTTAATAAGGGAGCAAATATGCTAAGAAGTAAAAATGTGAAATGTTATTGTTAGTGGCAAGAGTGAACACGTAATAAGAATGATGAGTTATAACTAACTAAAATGGAAATTATTGAACTTATCACTAATTCCTAACTAATTAACATTGATATAAGTTCCTAGTGGTATCCTCTTACAACAATTTTTCTGTACATGTACATGCAATTGCATAGGCTAGGATAAAATTATTTTATGATATACTAATTTCGTCTTATAAGGAGGTGAGACATTACTCATTAGAGTGTCATTTAAGTAGAATTTGGTTAGATAACACTTGTAAGAAAAATTTCACAATGTAAACATGCTTTGAGCCTTATTTGTTCTGATTTAATATTATATTGATTTTTAAATAGGCTGAGAAACTGTGTTTCTGTGTTTATAGTTGGAAATGTAAGATATTTTCTATTTTCTGGGTAGTTGTAACAACCAATAAGGTCCAACGTCCTCTAATTTAGTGGGTAAATAAATTCCTAATTTTGTGGTAACTACCCCTTAATGGATGACGTGCTTGATGGGAGCATATCGATATAATTATTTCGAACAGGGCTTTTGGTCCCTAAGCTCGTTTTAACTTTTTGGAATACATCATCAAATGAGGGACTAAGAGCTTAGAAGAACTTCAAAACACATAATGTTCAAAACTTTCCAAGCAAGAGAAGTAGACTTGCTAAAAGAAAGATAGACTGACTCTTTAATATTGTTGTTAACAAACAAGGTTTTAGCCTGAAAATGATAAAGAAAAAGATAAGACATATTGGTTTATGATTATCTATATATGATGATACATTGAATTTGTGAAAAAGTTACCCATATGACAACATTTTGTTATAGGTGATCCATACCTTGACGTCTTATTATGAGCTTCACCAATATAGCTCCAAGATATGAGCTATATAATAACTTGAAGTCAAAAATTTGAAGCTTACAACCCTAAATGTTCCATCAAAATTTGAGACATTATGGTAAGTCCACTAACTGGGAAGCCATTAAGCAATTATTTGTGTTTTCTTAATAGAAGTTTTCAGTCACAACTTGAAATATACTTAGGTTGAACTCCCCCATTAAAAGAATATTATCATCCTTTATATCTCTATTAATGATTCGTTCCTCATGATCCAACAAAATTTAATTATGGAACCTGGGAGTGTTATCCAAGTCACTGTCAAACTAAAGAGATTCACAATTGCTATCAATTTTTTTATCTTCTATCATATCAGTCCCTTAATTATTAGTAGTTTTATATCTTATAAGCGAGCCTTGTAACAAAATAGCACAACCATCCTTTTTAATTATATTTTCTACAAGAAAATCAAGTCCAAGAACAAACTACCTTATCATTCAATAATGAAGCATTTAAAAATTATAATTGGTTGCAAAATCATCATAATGTCCCATAAGTGAGGCCTTTTAAACAAGGTTTTAGCTCCTCTAAAAGATTATCCATCTTGCCTCTCATTTTTTATAGTTTCATTTCTCTAGTTTACAAGATAGTTAACAGTATGATATATGTCTTGAATTTTGGTGAAAATAAATTTTTACTAATTTTAGAAATCTACAAAATAAAAGTTGATTGACATTAGACATATACGAAAAAATAGAAATTCACTAACGTTAAGTTTATATGGAATTAAAGTTTCATTATACTTAGACTTCTTATATGTAACCCTAGTTAGTTGTTATAAATGAGGAGATGTAGTCTATATACAAAAATAAGACATGAAAACTTGTAACTTTACTAAAGGGTGCAAAGCCAGTGGAATACAAATGGTTCTTTTAGAAGAAAAAAAAGTAAAGGTCTAATTTATCCCTATTGTTTTACAAAATATCTAAGTTAGCTAATATTGTTATTTATGGTATTGAATTTGGAACAATTTGTCCCAAAGAGAGTCACTCTGTTAGATTTTCATTGGATGTGATGCTCCTATTATTTTGGAACACGTGGTGTACTAGATTAACCAAAAATGTCAACATAGTCACTAACGTGTAATTTATTATTTTATTTTATTTTTAACATTATCCTTTTTAACTTTTTTAAATAAAAAATAATGTTAATTATAAGATACCAGATACCCATGCATACTCCAAAACTCTGTAACCTAACACTTATCTTCATCTTTCTCGTCCAATTTCTACGATTATGAAAATTGAGAAAAGCAAGTGGTTTCATCTTAATCTTTAGTTTCTTATGTCTCTATTCACTAGCGTACCAAATTTTAACTCGAAATATAATCATATGGGTTTTTGTCAGATGGCTAAGATTGTTATGACTTCAAGAGAGTTTCCCTAATCCTCATAGTTGCAACATAGTAATAGCTTCTCCAAAGCAGTTGTTCAAACCATTTCCACTGTTGATTATATTATTTTCTTAAGTGAAGCTAAAGAGAAAGCTTTGAACATAAAGTGGCTAATATAGAAATTGTATGGTTGAAAGACACATATGAAACTTGTCTTTTTTATAAAATTAGAGAATGAGATAATGCAACATGATTATATGGAATATGCATATTCCGTAAGATCATGAATGTAGGCTTTTGTTGTTGGGAATCTTGAGTTGATTATAGAAAAACATTGAAACGAGGTGGAGATCTAAGTTTTGGCATATGCCAAGAAGTTTAGATGGCGAGATGTAATTATTAGTCTTGGGAGTTTAGGAAGTTAACTATGCAAAGGTGAGGAGGTTGGTTTCTTAGTGGAGATCTATTATAATGAAAGGGTTATAAATCTTTAGAGCTAAATGCCTTCCATATAAAGAAACCAAAATTAATGTTGCAATATGGGCATAAGGTATTTTAGGTGTCGTAATTGTCAAGACTGGAGGAGAAAGACCAAAATGAGTGTTAAGTTAGCGATTTCTAGAGTATAAGTGTCAGGTATTTTTGGTTTAATCAGATTATTAAAATTGTTTTTATTTTTAAAATTTAAAAGAAAAATCTTAAAAATAAAATTAAATGATAAATGAAATGTTACCTGTCAAGGTCCAACATCTACTAATTTGATAGTGTTCCCAAACAATGAGAGCTTCAGGTCTAATTAATAAAAATTTTATAAAGTGACTCTTTTTGGGATAAATTGTTCCATTTTATAAACATTATCGTGTGAATCGGTACCACGAATAATAAGAGAGGCCAACTTAGACATTTTATGAATTGTTAAGAGGCATGTCGTTTCTTTTACCAAAGAAAAAAGATATTCCTTGAGTTGAACCATCTAGGTTCAAGGCATGACTAGTGGCATGAGATATTTTTTTATAGAAAAAGGGAATTATCCACCTTAAGGTGTTCTCACCAGTTATGAAGCATAAGACTATACAAGTTCTTTTAGCCATGGTAAGTGCATGCGTGATTTAGAGGCAGAGCAACTTTATGTTAAATCTGTGTTTTTGCATAGGAATATAGGAGAACATACTTATATGTCATAACTAGAGGAATTTCTTAACTATAAGAAGAAGGATTATATATATTTGCTGAAAAATTCTTATATGGGTTAAAATAGTCACCAAAGCAGTGGTTCAAAAGGTTTGATGGATACATGTTGGCTCAAAAAAATTTCATAATTAATTTAACAACTGTGTCTATTTCAGGAAGATATTAGATGATTCATTATATGTATTAATATTCATTTATAACATGTTAATTGCAACTAACAATAAGGTTAAATTAACAATCTAAAGAGCTTGTTGAGCGGTGAGTTTAAGATGAAGGATTTTGACACAACTAATAAAATCTTAATGAAGGAGATTTGAAGGGATAGGTGAGCCAACATGTCATACTTATCATTAAAAAAGTCTATTAAATAGGTACTGTATATTTTTAAATAGATCATCAAAGTCAATTTGCACTCCATTGATAACACATTTTAAACTTGAGACTGGTGAATTACCTATAAAGAGAATGAATAAGTGAAGTTCCTTACTCAAGTGTTGTTAGGAATATGTTGTATGTCATAACATGCATAAGATAAGATCTAACACATGTTGTAAGTGTCATAAGCATTTTTATGAGCAATCTTAGGAAAGCTCAGTGGGAAGTTATCAACTAGATTGTACAATACTTGAAAGGTATATGCAATTTAAGGTTCTGGTGATATAAATAGTGGCAATGTTGGCTATATAAATTTAGTGAAAATCTTTTTGAAAGAGATCGTTGACATATTATATCTTTACCCTATTTGGATATGCATTAAGTTAGAAAGCAACAATTGTGTTGTCTACAAAAAAAAAGGGAATATATATCATTGATAAAAAGGGTTAAAGAAAGTACATGATTATGTGGTCTTGTTGATAGTTTAGGTGTGGACATATGAATCTCCATTATTTATTGTGATAGTCAAAGTGTAACAAGTTTAGCTAAAAATCATGTATATTATAGAAGACCAAAGCATATTAATATCATGTTCAAATTTATTCTTGATTTCATTAAGGATAAGGTATTTTCTATACAGGAAATAGCACTACTAAAAACTTAGCAGGTATATTAACAAAGTTACTACCTACAAAGTTTAAGCATAGTGTTGATTTGGTAAATATTTGCATAACTTGAAGCCTATAAGGGCTTATATGATAAAGAGTGATTATTGGTTTAATGTTGGAGAATTCAAGTTAAGGTGAAAATTTATGAGATATGCATAGAATTTTAATGAAAATAGAATGTTACTAATCTTAGACATCTGTGAAAAATAGAAGTTCACATAAATTAGGCACCCATAGAAATAGAAGCCACTTGTCTTAGGCTTATATGGAAATAAAGTTTGACTGTACTTAAACTTCTTACATGTAACCTTAATATGTGAACGCGTGGTTGTTATTTTCCTACTTCTCATTGTATCTTCTTTCTCATAGTAGTAAAAGAAATTGATGTCACATATTGGCCGAATTGTGCAAATTTTATATGTTTGCTTCATTTATTTTCTTGTTATATTGCTTCCATTTGCACGACAAATAGTATAGAAAAATCAAATTATATATGCACACATAGTAGATTAATTTCATAATATAAAGGACTGAGTGAATAAAAGATATGAAGATGAATAGACTCACGATAGAGGAAGAAAAGTTAGAACTTTATTTTTTTCTGCTTCATTAAAACTGTTACTTCTTATTTTTCATTAGACAATATAAGAAAACCTCAAATTGAGTTCATTCATATTTTCTTTATATGACATTTTCATATTATTCATGAGCAACAATAATTAAGTAAAGCTTGTAGAATAAAGTCTACCATCATTATACACTATGTTTTTAACACATCAAAAATCTTATAGGTTATCTAATCTAACATTTATAACAACATATACATACTAAACACCAAAATTAGTAACAAAATATACCTATTAATTCAGAAGAACACATGCTTTAGTTTGATGTCGTTGTTACATAGAATTGAAACTTCATCCTTAACTTTCACTAAACCCAAATAAAAATAATCAAACAAACAAATAAAAACAATTAATTTCAGACCAAATGATATAATCATGCACAAATTTAATTAAATTTATTAGTCAGCATATGAAATTAAGGTTATCAAATTAAATTGATTTTTAATAACTAATCTCTATTAACTTTTAGTATCTTCCTTTTAGACCTCCTCCACTCAAGGCTGTAGTTTTTTGTTCTTGGCTTTCCATTTGGTCTTAAAACAACTGGATCCTTCAAGTTGCTCTTCTTTTCTTTTTTTTTTTTGTCTTATACCAGGGTATCTACCAATGGATTCAGTGACTAATCCTCTCGCTGGTTTGTAGGCACCTCACAAGGTGGGACAGCTAACCCAAAGATTTAAGGCTGTTCCATACCCAAAGTCAAGAATCGAACCCCAGACTTTTAGTTAAGGATGGATGAGTCCCTGCCACTCAACCACACCCCTTGAATTCAAGTTGCTCTTCATTAAATGAGATACTATTAATCTACTGCATCTATACATTAAAATTTTACCATCCTAATTTTTATTATAACCATCACCAACTCACCCTAAATCACTTTAAATTTCACTGGATAAGTGATAAGTGCATATTTTCCTAATTTTTATGGTTTAATTATGTCTTTTTATTCCTCTTGACAATCCAATTCTTGGGACTTAACTTGGTTTA
>JANZLH020000010.1:803678-817127 GCA_026770325.2 Erythroxylum fimbriatum | reverse complement strand
ATCTAAAATAGATGGAGTCAGATTTTTTATATTTGATATCTTAATATATCTATAATTTTTATTATTTTTTTGTCACCAATTAAATTAATGAGAGTAAAATTTTAATTTTTTATAAAATTAAAATTTAAAATAATAATTTTAAATTTAAAAAGTTTTAGAAGCAGTGAGGGCAAGTGCCCCACTGTGGCTCCGCCCATGTTTAGTCACCTTTCCGACCATTCGAGGTTGAGTTTCCAAAGGTTGGAACCATTCTAGAAATGTCCATAACAGTAAGTTGAACTGGGTAGGATCGGATAGATGCCGAAATAAATGCAGAGGAGAGAAAGCAACAGAACCAGCATATAATGTTGTCATTGCCCAAAGATGTCACAGGGTATACTCATCAATATCATCTGTGAAGAGATATATCATCTTGTATGATGTGGTAGGATCAAATAGACATTGGCGTACTATGAAGTCATCTTTCACCAATATGAGATGAAAATAATAAAACAAACATTGAGCAAGCAAAGGATATAAATCTCGAACAGAAGTAGGAGGCCCAGAAAACACAGGTGGAAATTCTTTTCTGTATCGAGCAAAGCGAGGAAGCTCTATTAGCCAATAAAGAGGAATAGGGAGTTTTAAAGTAGAGGAGAAGTATAAGAGTGGCTTATAAGGTTTAGAAAGATAGTCTGCAAGGATATTTTGATGACCTTTCAAGTGTTTAATGGTGAATTTATAGGATGAGAACCACTCTTGCCAGCGCAAAAGTTGACTGTTTGGTATCTTTTTACCGGCTTGTTCAAGAATTTTGGGGAAGGATGTATTATCCATTTCAATGACAAAATGATAAGGAGTGAGGTGGATGGAGAACTTTTCCATTGATCTTATGCAACTCTCTTCTTACTCCTTTTTTTTTTTTTTTTCCTATCATCAAAATGTTCCCCTTGCGGAAAGATGCGAAGGTATAATGTTTCCGAGCAAACCATAAGCAGTAGTGATTCGCTAAGCGAGAAGCCGAATAACTCTAAAAGGTACGAAGGTTTTTACGGCTGAACCGTCTATACCTTACTACTCCTAAAGTAGGAAACAAACAACTACCACTCTAAAAGCGGCAGACTCAAACCACAAAGGTTTGGAAACTCAACCACGGATGGTCGGAAAGGTAACTAAAGACATCAACAATGTTCCTGACTTTTTGGAAATGGCTCAGATACTACACGGTTATTAATATTCGTATTATTAACAGAAGTTTTATACTAATAATACGAATTTAAGTAAAATAAGGTTGCATATTATTAGAACACGTCTTCGTATTAATAAAATTCATACTAAAGTTAAAGAAAAAAAACACTTAATTAGACAAAAATTTTACAAGTTGGCTTAATAGGTATACTCAACTAGTTAAACGATACATAAAAATTTTGGAACTTTCTAAATTTTACGTTTCACCCAAAATTTTACAGGTTGTTGATGATGGCGAACGTCCCCAATGATTGAGCAAGCTTACATGACGCGCCACAGTGCTACTCGAGTATGACACGCCTATCACGATGAAGAGTTTGGTAGGAAAACTGAGGTGTTTAATTTTCATCTCTAATAAATAATCATTAACAATGAACTCAACCATAGTTAAAGATGGAAATGGGAAAACACTGTTTTTCTGTTCCTTATGTCACCATCCATCGCTCACAGTGGATGATGGAGAAGCAGCGAGTGAGTGTAGACGAGTGATTGAGTTGGGAGAGAATCAAATGCTTTCTATAAAGTAAACCCATTTGATGCCTTTGGAGAGAACGCAACAAAATCTTAGTAGTAAAAAACTTGCAAGAACTGGGAAAGCACAGCTAAAGATCTGCTAACATCGCCACCCCTCTCTCAAAGCGTAAGGGGAGGGAGGGGAAAGATAAGTGATCAAAAAAAGAATCTTTTAGTTTCTACCTCTGTATGTTCATCTGTCTATCCAACTTCAAACGTAAGTTCCTTTTTTATCTTCTTGTTCTTCACCGTCCCAAATTTACACTTTCTTGCCATTATTGTTCTTTCTTCACTATTGGATGCCGCGTGCTGATACTTTTGCTGGCATATCTTTTCATTTATAAGTCTTATTTTTTGGTGCTAGTTCAAGTTACCTGCTTTATTCTTTTCTCTACGGATGCTTTTTCAATCCTCTAGCTTTAGAGTGTTTTGTTATTGAGTTAATGTTCTGTTGTGTTGACATCTCATTTTAGTATTCTTGGGTATTATGCAGCAGGTGATTTGATCACTATTAAATGCTAGTTCATCAGATTTATCTTTTGGGTGTATCCATCCCTGCTAGATTTCATGTTTTCCTCTATTTGTGGAGTTTCCTAACTCCACCATACGTTTCGCACTAAGCAACTTTGTTTAATTTTATTTTGTTTTGAGTTATTAAGAGAGGGTTTATGGTTATAACTGGTTTTTCAGTTCGAGCTGTATGGTTTATAAGGTTGTTACATGACAACACAAGCTCTTAAATTTGCAAAATATCAATAAATTTTCTTGGAAACTTATTCTACAACTATAATGAGCTAAAATTGTTGGCTTATTTGAAATAAGGTTAATCTTGGTACTACATCTCCTTTTTGGAGTTGCTTATTGGAAAATTAAATGTCTTTTTGTCATAGAGAAAGTCAGAGTTTTTTCCTATCCTTGATCGTTCTTTGTTATGTGGGTTCATTGATGCAGAGATTGACTTTGGAATTCAGATGAAAGATAACCAGGATAACTCTGAGCAGACTTGAAGTTCTCAGACTATCCTCACAATGACTTCAAGATCTTATTCTAACCTCTTAGATCTTGCTGCTGGTAATGCCCCACCTTTTAGTCGCGACAGGAAGAGGTTTTCTCGAGTGGCCACTGTGACCGGAGCTTTATCTGAGCTAGATGATGAAAACAACAATAGTGTGGATTCCAATCCGCCATCTTCAGTTTCTCTAGAGCGGGTGATCATTGTGGGGAACCAACTTCCTCTTCGGGCTCATCGAAGTTTGGACGGCACTGGTAAGTGGTGCTTTAGCTGGGATGAGGATTCACTTCTCTTACAACTCAAAGATGGCCTAGGAGAAGATATAGAAGTTATCTATGTTGGGAGTTTAAAGGAAGACGTGGACCCAAGTGAGCAAGATGATGTATCACAAACGTTGCTGGAGACCTTTAAGTGTGTCCCAGCTTTTATCCCACTTGATCTTTTTAGTAAATTCTATCATGGGTTCTGTAAGCAGCACTTGTGGCCCTTATTCCACTACATGCTTCCCCTATCACCAGACCTAGGTGGCCGGTTTGATCGGTCCCTTTGGCAGGCATATGTTTCTGTGAACAAGATATTTGCCGACAAAGTGAATGAAGTGATTAACCCTGACGATGATTATGTGTGGGTTCATGACTACCATTTGATGGTTTTACCAACATTTCTTAGGAAGAGGTTCAATAGTGTGAAGCTGGGGTTTTTCCTCCATAGTCCCTTCCCATCATCTGAAATATATCGGACTCTTCCTGTAAGGGATGAATTGTTAAGAGCACTTCTCAACTCTGACCTCATTGGCTTTCATACTTTCGACTATGCGAGGCACTTCCTATCTTGTTGTAGTAGAATGCTTGGCCTCTCTTATCAATCTAAAAGAGGATACATAGGGCTTGAGTATTATGGCCGCACTGTCAGTATTAAGATTCTTCCTGTGGGAATTCACATAGGCCAGCTCCAATCTGTTCTGAATCTTCCTGAGACAGAATCTAAGGTTGCAGAGCTGAAGGAACGTTTTCGGGGTCAAACTGTTATGCTGGGAGTAGATGATATGGACATTTTTAAGGGGATTAGCTTGAAACTTTTGGCAATGGAACAATTGCTCATGCAGCATCATGATAAAATTGGTGAAGTTGTGTTGGTCCAAATTGCGAACCCAGCAAGAGGGCGAGGAAGGGATGTGCATGAGGTACAGTGTGAAACTAAGGCCAGTGTACAAAGGATCAATGAGACATTTGGAAGGCCAGGATATGTGCCGGTTGTTTTAATTGACACCCCTCTTCAGTTTTATGAGCGCATTGCCTTCTATGTTATCGCAGAATGTTGTCTTGTTACAGCTGTGCGGGATGGAATGAATCTTATACCATATGAATATATTATTTGCCGGCAAGGAAATGAGAAGCTGGATGAGACTTTGGGGCTTAATCAAAACGCCCTAAAGAAGAGCATGTTGGTTGTCTCTGAGTTTATTGGATGCTCTCCATCTTTGAGTGGAGCCATTCGTGTAAATCCATGGAACATCGATTCTGTTGCAGAAGCTATGGATTCTGCGCTTGTGCTCTCTGAGCAAGAAAAACAAATGCGACATGAGAAGCATTATAGATATGTAAGTACACATGATGTTGCATATTGGGCACGTAGCTTTTTGCAGGATCTTGAACGGTCATGTAGGGACCATATGAGGAAAAGGTGCTGGGGAATTGGTTTTGGTTTGAGTTTTCGGGTAATTGCTCTGGATCCAAACTTTAGGAAACTTTCACTTGATCATATAGTTTCAGCATATAAGAGGACCAAAAGCCGAGCAATCCTTATAGACTATGATGGTGCTATGGTTCAGCTAGGTTCAATTAGTATGAATCCTAGTGCAGAGGTGGTTGGAATCTTAAACAACTTGTGTAGAGACCTCAAAAATGTTGTCTTCCTTGTTAGTGGGAAAGGCAGGGAAACTCTAACTGAATGGTTTTCTTCTTCTGAAAAGCTTGGGATTGCAGCAGAGCATGGATATTTCCTGAGGTATTAGCAGTATCTTTTCTAGCCTGCCACAGGCTTGTCATAGCGTTTTGATATCAGATTGCTGTGTGCTAGTCAAATGATATTTAACAGGAGGGAGAGAAATGTTGAGGCACAAAGTTGTTATTCTACTAATTACATTTATGAAGCACGGGATACTGGTGTTACCATTAATTGATACAAGTGCTAAATTGCATTCAAAGTAGGAACTGATGCATGATCACCGAAAATATCAGATTGGAGAATGATATCTCTAAGTTGACCTTGATTTTTGTTTACAGGACAAATCATGAAGCAGAATGGGAGACTTGTGTGGTAGTTCCAGATTTTGACTGGAAACAGATTGCTGAGCCGGTAATGAAACTCTATGCTGAAACAACTGATGGGTCAGCCATTGAGACCAAAGAGAGTGCTCTTGTTTGGAATTACCAGTATGCAGATCCAGATTTTGGCTCTTGTCAGGCCAAGGAGCTTCTAGATCACCTTGAAAGTGTTCTTGCCAATGAACCTGTTTCTGTCAAGAGTGGCCAACACCTTGTAGAAGTTAAGCCTCAGGTCAGTTCTACAAATTGTCTCTCTTAGATTTGTTTAGATCATCACTAGGTCTTAGTAATGACTGGTTTCTTATACTTGGATTAGTTGGAGTCAAGGAAAACTTACCTTGGTGCTTATGAAACTATTCTCTAAGATTTGGACCATGCTGTCTTCATTATCTCGAAGATAGGTAAAGGTGACGTTATATAGGAAAATGTTGATTGCCTTGACATGGGATTATTTTTTGTGTGTATATGTATATGTATATATATATATATATATATATATATATGATTAATGCATGTTAGGTTGTTTTTACGCTATCTGTCACAGGCTGTTTTTAGTTGCTTGCGCTTTCTTATGTATCACTGGGGCAGAATATGACCCAATGGATTATGTAGATAAGTTATATATAATCAGAACATTTTGCACGTATCTTTCACATAAAAAAATTTCTTCTCATATACTAGGTTTAAATCAGCCTTTACTCTTCATGATGCACCTTCAAAAAGAAACAAAACGAGTATTCTCTGACTTAATGTGAAGATATCATGAGCATATATGTTGTTATCCATTCAGATATACGTATAAAGTTAATGCATGATGAAGATTACTGAGATATCATCCAACAATTTAAGTTTTGGGTGAATCAATTCCTAATATGGCACGAGATAAATTATTGTATTGAAATGATGCTAACATTCTGTGTAATTTAACTTGCAATTAATAGATAATGCATGGTTTTGGATTGTAATTATCTATAATATTGGTCTGTTGGGTTTCTGCTCTAGGAGGCAAGTTGTGATTAGTGTAAAATCTTGCCTTGGTTGAGTGGCTATACGCTATGACATTAAATCTGAATTTTCATTATCTTTCCCTTTTAACAAATTTCTACTGTCAAAATTTCTTGTATGAGGCATGCCAGCCTTTCAATTACCAAAGCCTCGCAGAGTTGGACTTGATCCTAAAGGGAATAGGTTTCACCCCTTTTATTGTTATTTGAAGAACTAGTGCAGAAGTGCATAGAAACACACCTGGAGGTTCTAATATGTAGGCAGAAGGGTGTATAGTTTGTTGTCTGAAAAATGTTTTTGAAATAACATTGTGCATGTGCAACAATGGAAGGTGGTATTTCTGGTTCATCAAGGCATATTTATGTATAATCAGTTTGAACATGGGATACTCTTGGTTCTTAGAGATTCTGCTGACAAGCTTACATTTGCAGTAACAAACATAAGACAATATCGGGTCTGACCTGTTGCTTTGTCTTACACAGAATAGGCGTTGATCCATTCATACCTAATGGCCATATATGATTAACTGGAAAAGGGAACTTAGGGTGGTTGACTAGGTGGGGTTGGTGTTATTTGATTTGTGCCTGAAGTTAATGCAAGTACTTCTTAGAAATTTCACATTATGCCTTAAGAGTCTATTGGTTTTTCCTTGAGATGGAGAGGCAAATATTTGATTTCAATCTTAAAATTGACACTCAAGAACAGTATTATGTTCAGAATCAATTTTAAATGGATAACGCCTATCTATTTCTATTTGGTTTGCTGCGTAAATATTCGTCAGCCTTTCTGTTCCAGCCCTTAAACTATAAGGCCATAGTTCTCACTGACTACTTATTAACTTCTGCTTTGCTTTCGTTGAAACAGATTATAAAACTTAGCTTTTGCTCAAGAATCTATCATATGAATTTTGTTTATTAAGTTCCAATTGTCTCTTGGCACGATAGGGTGTGAACAAAGGTCTTGTGGCGGAACAGCTCCTCATAACAATGCAGGAGAGGGGAATGATTGCGGACTTTGTTCTTTGTATTGGAGATGACCGGTCCGATGAGGACATGTTTGAGGTTATAATGAGTGCGAGGGAAGGGCCTTTTCTGTCTCCGGTAGCTGAAGTGTTTGCATGCACGGTTGGCCAGAAGCCGAGCAAGGCCAAGTACTACTTGGAAGACACATCAGAGATTTTGAGAATGCTTCAGGGTCTTGTCAATGCTTCAGAGCAAACTGCTCTAAGACCGAACCACTCTTGGCGAGTGACCATTGAAGAGTAGCTGCACTCTTTATTTGATTAGTTTAAGTAGGTAGTCACTTGCATTTGTGTCTTATGATTAAGAATTCCCATGATCCACTTTGCTTTCTCTGGTTGGAAAGGAATGAGTTTAAGAGTTGGGTTTCAGTTGTCATATATATATATATATTGGATGGTTTGGTGCGACTATTGATGCTCTATGGTTGTTCGTAATGTATTGTGCACTTAATTTGAAGACATAATCTCAAGAATTGCGAGTGTAAAACTGGTATTACCATCAAATGGAAGTCTCTTGTTAACTGGACAGTATAGCCATCCTTCTTAGATTCCACCATATAATATATTGTTATATTGTTCAGAACATCACAGAAAAATACCCGCAAGTTATAAAATACGAACACCTACGACAACGACATTTCATTACAAGACTTACTTATAACTCACAACGACTCTTTAAGTTCTTATCACTTGTAACAAGTCAAGCATGTTAGATAAACATTTCATTACGAGAAAGAAAGTACTACTGTAGTTGTATTATTTTTGCTTTGTGGTTGGTGAAAGCTCAGTTATTGAGTTCTTTGATCGGGCTTGCTCTTATTTTTCCCACCCTTTTTCTTGTTTTTAGACGAAAGACAGAAACGCATAGCATGTACGAGAGAACCTATTGCTTCCTAACTAAGCAAAGCCTCGAGATAGTTTTGAAGTTTGCACTTGTCAAGTCAGAGGCAGCGTACCGGTGACGAGTTTGTAATAGACGTGACTTCTGCAATCATAAAACAAGGATGTTAAATGATAATTTTACTCGTCTACTTTACCATGTCATTTTCTAAAATGAAATGAGAATTCTCGAGTAATTGGGACGGAATTACTTTCCGACTGAAATGAAATAATTACGAAATTATTTTTGTATTTTAATTTTCTGAAAATCAAAATAACTTTAATTTTATAAAATATTAACATATAAATTATAATAAAGCAAAATCTTAATTCGTATCTTATTTCAAACATTGCTTCTGAAACTGATTTATCTCAACCATTGTATTTGCATAAGTGTTCAGCCTTTAACGGTATCTACGGAACAAGTTGAGAAAACTTTGTAACTCTTACAAAGAGAAAGAGGGCAAGTAAGAACTGCTAACTCCATTAGAGATTAAACTTTTTTATAATAAGTTTTGGCCTAATTATGTTCAAATAAAATCTAATATCTCATATTGATCCTTATTTATTAAATATCTCACATTTAATCATAAAGTTTCTCAAACATTTCAATCAAGTCCAACTTGACTACAAAATATTTTCTCACTTCAACCCATTCTTTATCTGAGACTCATTAGGTTTTTAAATATGTTGTAAATAATTATAAATAATAATTCTAATTCATAATTAGAATTAGATAAATTATAACCCCTTTTAATTTATCTTTCTCCAATAACAATTTATAATCATATATCAAGATTGACATTTAGCAACACATCATGACCATCTAAATATTTAGGAATGTCAAAGTGGCTTTGACTAACCTTTCTGTGCATGATTTTTTTTGTACAATTCAATCCTTTTATCATATAATGTTATGATTAGACATAAAGTATGAAATTCATGTCTACTCCATTTTGAGTCCAATCATATTAGTTCTCCGGTATTAGTTATTGATTTAATTAATGACATTTGTAAACTATTTTCAATACATCATTCCACCTTAGCCAAGGATTTCCCGAATCAATACTAATTGAAAACAACGAAACATTCTCCCTAATTACTCTAGGGTGATGAATCCTATCTTGATCAAACAACTACCTCCATATAGTCTATGCTACGTCTAATGACTACCAATTGAACGACCCATAATTAAATAAGTCATAGGTAGTATCAAAACATAGCAATCCCCATACAAGATAACTTTGGAAACCTCATAACTTTAGAGACCTCAAGTCAAATGATCACTTATATAATCATCATAATGAGAATTTCATAGATATACAAGTAATGTTCCAAATGGATTTCTCATATCGAGGCTGTTTAGTGAACTTGTTCTCTAACAAGCACCCAAATGCTTATTTAAGTATCTCCATACTTTAGGCTATAAGATTGAATACTTCCCTCGTAAGGAAAAACATAATGTGTGCTAGGCTTTTTATGTTTATTAATGTCCAGTTTTAATAGAAAAATGACTAGGAACAATTTACGGATAATACATACATGCAATTTGAATCTCATAATTATAATCTCATTATAATTTCATTTGCAATGTATCATTATCCCATAGACTTTATCATATACATCTAGACATGTATAAGTTAAAGAATGTCTTTAAATAATTTGTCACTAACATAAAACCAAAGTGATTGGCTGTAGGGTATAAACCAACAATCTCCCACTTACAATAAACCAATCATTTAAGTATCGTATACTATATCACCATATGACTATCATTCTACTACTGAGATACTGACTTAATAAGAGAAGTCTACAAGATTCTTTACAGTGAGTACTTGCTTAAATCTTACAATTTCCTTCTTAATTATCATCATAATTAAGAAAAACTGCCTAAATATATCCTTGGATCTTTGATGAGACCTTAGCTCCTTTTTCATGCCCATTAGCTCTAATGTTCCACAGTATACTATTTTCTTGAACAATGTAAGGAACTATATCAAGTTCACGAAAGAACTTATTGATCTAATTAATCATTTCCACTAAATGAAAAATGTATTATGGCTTAATTATAACTATTGCTACATTAGAACCTTTCCAATCTTGAATCATATTGTTCAAAGTGAACTAGGCCTTAGTTAGGATTTACTTCTAAAGTAAATATCCGTATATCCTTGAACTCACATATCAACTTATACATAAAATAATGGATATCTTTAATACTTTACAAGTATCTGATATCTCAATACTACGATTTTGTAGTACATTATCTATGTTCTTAAACTTTAGAATAGGTGAATAACTTCCAATCTATCTCTATAGATCTAATTCCCAGAACTTGGACAATTATGTTTTAAACAATTGAAAATTAGAATTATTGATATCAATATGTCTCGACATACTCCCACTGAAGAGGACAATTATACACCCACTGAACAGGACTATTATACTCCCACTAAACTTCTTATAGACATGATAAATTCACAATCATGTCCAAAACAAACTCTTTGAATTCATTATGAAAGTAAATCTTTCAACGTCTCGCAACCTTTCA
Organism: Erythroxylum fimbriatum; assembly: GCA_026770325.2. Lineage (NCBI taxonomy): Eukaryota > Viridiplantae > Streptophyta > Magnoliopsida > Malpighiales > Erythroxylaceae > Erythroxylum > Erythroxylum fimbriatum. The sequence continues at coordinate 806,592 of JANZLH020000010.1, read as the reverse complement.
ACTATACATCAAATGTATCAACAAATGCAATAGTTCCAATTGGATGTATTGTCATGATATTTGAACCTTTTAAATTTCATCTTACTCCTACTACTTATCTTGAGAACCATTCTCTTATAAGCATACATTAAAACATACAATTTGTTCAATAGGTCTGTAAGATTATATCCAACTTTTTGGATATCTCATAACCTTTTATTACCCATTTTAGTTCTAAACTTAATAGATAATATATTATTCAACTAAGCATTGCATCCCTAAATCATTAACTTTGACTCTTTCAAAGACTTAGCATTTCATATCTAATATGAAATCTTACTAATAGATTGAATTGCAACTATTGAAGATAAGTTATTGTACTAAGCATAGCTATAGGGAAAACAATGTTGCACTCTACAATATCTCATATTATATTTTGTTCCTTACATAAATCCATACTCTTATGAATTTATTCGTGAAGGTATTCGTTAGAGAATCTCATTCTCTATAGATATCTGAAAATTTAAAACTCACCATAACGATCTCATCGAAGTGCTTCAAAATTTTCCATGCTTAATTTCTACTAAGATTTAATCTATTTGATCTTTTCAAAATTTTAAATCAACATTTCATTTAATACATATGATTATGTCACATAAATTCATTAGTAACGTAAAGAAATATAAGTATTATCCCTTTATGAATTGTTATTCCATCCAATACATCATATATATAAATTTAACAATTCAATACCATCATTATCCTTTCACCAAAGGTTGTTTCAGTTATTCCTTATCTTGACAATTTTCATAAGTTTCATGCAATCCATAATCAAAAGGATACACATATTCTTATATGTAACTTTATGATTCTTGTTATGTTGATTTAACCGATATGGCATAAAAGGATAGTCTCGGTTATTCAATTTTGTATTCTTGCCATTTATGTTAAGTATAAGTCTTCTTTTATCCAACACATACAAACTATTTGTATAAAATTAGATCAACTACTTTTAATCAGCAATATATTTTTGTTATCAAGCATTAAACATTGTAATAATGTTGAATCTAAAATTAGTATCAAATACTCATAAGCATGAACTAGAAATATAAATGATCTCTACCATATCTCGTATAGGTAAGAAAAGTCATGCAATTATTTCGTTTAACAATAACTATTATAAATCTATAGCGAAGCCTTTAGTTAATGTCAACGTTTATGCTTTTAATACATTAAGGTATTATACCTTTTAGCGCTACTCAATGCAACCTCTTGAATCTTGCTACCATTATATTGACACATATCTTACATGTTGTCATGAAAGTTTATGAGACATTAGTCAACTCAAAATGTCAATACATTTTTTCATCTATATGATTTTGACATATCTCTAAAACCTTGTCATCGAATCCTCAATAAGGATTATAGTAAAATTACATAATGGGCGTACAATTTTTTTTTTCCAAATTTGAGAACTCTTCTCAAACATAACCCCATATCCAAGAAATTTGGTTCACTAATTTAGTATTAACTATACTAAACAAGGTAAGTTTCACTCATAACAGAAATAATTGTAAGAAAGCACGCAATCAATTATATGCCATGATTACCAAAAGAGATTAGGACTTTAATAATGTATTTGGTTACTCCCACTATTTTATTTGAAATAATAACCCACACTACTATTCGGAAAGATTAGTTTAATCATTTTAGTGGGCTAGAATTCCATTCAAATATAGTTGGTCTTGAGTTTGTTCACCAAACCAACTAAACTTAAATTAGATAGACAACAACTTTATCAATCACATCTCATATGACTCCTAGATCTGTTAAGTAACAACTCTTGTCAGAACATATCTTATATGTGATTCCTAACCCTAACTTTAAATTCATGTGATAATAAGTTTGCTCATCCAAATCTCACAAATTTAGTTAAGTAGAACCCACAGTCATAAGATTAAACATGTTCGAGCTAAAGAGACTTTGAGTTTGCTCAACAAGCCTATAATAAATAAAACTCTAGTTTGTTCTTATAATAATGCAAGGCAACAATCGCATTCTTAACATGTACCTAATATTTTAACAAGGGATTTTAATTTTGTTTTTCTCATCAAATATAAAATTGCATGTAAAATATCACACATATAAAACCTAAAATTTAACATGCATCCAGTATATATATATCAAACATATAAATAAATTATGTAATTTATGCACTCATAATCAAATTATATGCATAAAACATCAAGCTTTGTTTGATTCTAGTTACTGGTCCTCATAATCTAAAATAATATTTCCAACTCCTTAGAAAAATTAAATTAGACTAAATCCATTGATTCGTAAATATATTAAATTCCTATTCCAAATAAAAATTTAATTTGATTTGAAAACAATTTTCAAATCCAATTGGAAACTACTTCCAACTATCTCGACTCCTTTAATAAAATTTAATTGAAAACAATTTTCAATAAATTATTCTTCTTAGTTATTATAATTATAAACTCCCTTTTAAAATTATATAAGTAACACATTATAAACCAATTATAAAATTATTTCTAATCTCATTAGAAATTACTTTTCCTTAATTAGAAAACCATTATCTACTATTAAAGGAAAACCACTTTCAAAATTAACTAAAACATTTTTAAATTTAATTAAGAAAGTCCTTTATATTATTTATTTAGAGATTGATTTCCTAATTAATTAGAAAATATTTCTTTGATAAGATAGAAAAACAAAATTCAAAATATTAAAGAAATCTTATTTTTCTTAATTAATAAATGAAAACACTTTTCAAAATTTAGTTAAGATAAATGCCTTTCTAATAAATAAAGAAACTTGTTATTTATAAATAAAGAAACTGTTAAGTCAAAATTGACTTTACGGTTTAAATGATTTTGATGACAAACAAAAAGAAGACGGAAGCTTAGTAAGA
>JANZLH020000010.1:783375-794858 GCA_026770325.2 Erythroxylum fimbriatum | reverse complement strand
AAATCCTTCTAAAACCAATTTTATTTTAAATAGGAGGGAGTAATTGATATTTAAAATAAATTATTTTTATTGTTACAAAGGAAATACAAACTCGAAAAAAACTAACTAATGCATGGCTCAGCGGGATTCCGTGCCAATCCGGTCTCTGTGTAGTAAATCTAGAGTGAGCATCGGAGGGTCCCAAAGAATATGAGTGCCTGGGCTCGCCATCCCTACAAGCTGAGCCAAATGATCCGCGCACTGGTTTCCTTCATAATGCACGTGCGTGACTTTAAAATAAATTATTAATAAATAATTGTATAAGTTTAATATATTTAATAATCATACAGTACCATTTCACTTTGTTAACTAAAACAAATTTGAAAGATTAAATGAGTTATAAGAACTTTGAGCTCACTGACCCTACAAATTCGAATTTAGAACCTCTATGTAATAATTATTTTATTTTATTTTGTCTCATAAAATCTCAGTCATTTATTTTACGAGATTAACATAAAACTCATATAAAATTTATATAAATAAATAACTGAAATTTATTAGACACGATAAATCCGTAATATTAAAAGGAGGATTTGAACTCTACGCATTCGTACTAAGCCGAGCAGCGAGTTCATAATTAATACATGTCATCAACTGTCAGCAACAGGTCCAAGAATAGGATCGTATATCCTTTATGATTATATAATTGTCAACCCTATTGTTGAGTTTGCACTAAATGACTTCATCTACCGCTCGTCAACTCTCTCTCTTCTCACCTGTAATTTTTTGATTCACATTAACAGCTCTCTTTCTCTTCATAAACACTAACCTTTCGCTTTGTTTCTTTCCCAACCAACACTCACACTCTCCTTCAGATCCCTCCATCTCGAAATGAGTTCGTCTCCGAACAAGGAAGAGAAAGATGAAATTGGCATGGACAAGAAGGAGAAATCGGACGGAAAGAAGGAGCAAAAAGTCCCACTTCTCAAACTGTTCACATTTGCGGACTTCTATGATTACGTCTTAATGGGGTTGGGCTCCATTGGAGCTTGTGCTCATGGAGCTTCAGTCCCTGTGTTCTTCATTTTCTTTGGAAAGTTGATAAATGTTATTGGAATGGCTTATCTCTTCCCCAAACAAGCCTCTCATAGAGTTGCTAAGGTAGTTTTAAGTATAATTATGAACCACTAATATTTTCTTGAACATAATGAGAAAAGGCTTATCTTTATGCTGCGGAGATAGTAGTAGTCAGGTTTCTGTGGATGTAAAACTTGCACCAATTTAGTTCTTTCCCGTGTCTCTCATGTGTGGAAGGTATATATTCCCAAGGTGGTGAAGGTTACTATCTGATCTTCAGTATAGGATGGGCTGTTTTTCGGAGAAAGGACACAATTCTCATCTTGCATAGATCATTTTCACTTGTTTTTTGTATGTGAAAATTAAAGTTTTTTATTTCTAAATTTTGATTAATCTTCCTATTTGCAGTACTCTTTGGATTTTGTTTATCTGAGTGTGGCTATACTATTTTCATCATGGCTAGGTACGTAAAATTCCAATCCTTTCAATTATCAGTTTCTTCCACTAAATATCGAATGCCCAAGTGGAGATGTATATTTTTATTTATGGTGGTTTACACAATTCAGTTACTGATATTAATTGAAGTAATGGTTTTATTTGATTTAGAGGTGGCATGTTGGATGCATACCGGAGAGCGTCAAGCGGCAAAGATGAGAATGGCGTATCTGAGATCAATGTTAAATCAAGACATCAGTTTATTTGACACTGAAGCATCAACTGGAGAGGTCATAGCTGCAATTACTAGTGACATTATTGTCGTCCAAGACGCCATTTCTGAAAAGGTATCTTTTCTTTTCTGTCACATAAACCTAAAAGTTTCTCAATCACCATCTGATTTCAATACCCTTTTTTCTTTCCAAAAAACTTTGATTGTAGAACAGCAAAAAGATTTAAGAACTTGTAAGCCAGGAGAATGTACTCCTATATATATCCACTAGATGGATCTAAATTGGAAGATTATGATATCAGGATATATAATAAAAAAACATGATTACGTTCTAAGCTTGGAATAATATGATTGGAAATATGAAGGCCATTTTCTTTCATTTTGATGGGTTTATGACCAAAACTTAAACTGATTTAACAAAGACGTACGGACGTGAAACCAATAATGATACATACGTTACGAGGTTTTTTGATGACTGGATTCAAAGTCAAAACGGTGAGAGTGAGACTTTTCGATTTCAGAACTAGTAAGCTGGCATGTATCCGATAATAATTCTTTCTCTCTTCCAGCTGGGGCCGGTTTCCCAAGAGAATTATTGTATTTCTTGGGGTTTTGACACTTTTATTTTATTGAGTTCTCTGCAACAAATGTCTTGTCTGGTAGTATGTGACATTTATTGAGTTAGTGCCAAGAAGAAGAGCATGGAAAGTTAATAGCATTTATAGGTCGGTTGGGTGGTTGGCTGTATTTTGTTTTTCCTTTGCCATCTATGGTAAGTCCAACTAATATTTTTTCTTCTTTTTTTCCAGATTTTCCCTTCTTATATTTTCAGTCTGAATATGGTGGAATAATTCTCTTGGGAATCTTCAAAAACTTAGCCTTTCATGAAATTTGGATAATTACATGTTAAGTATTCAATTATGAAATGAGCAGATGATAAAGTAGATTAAAACACATGATATCTCCATGAAATGTATGTAACTTGAATCGGAAATGTACGCAGGTTGGGAATTTCATGCACTACATAAGCCGGTTTCTGGCAGGTTTTATTATAGGGTTCGTGAGAGTGTGGCAGATAAGTCTGGTGACGCTGTCTATAGTCCCCTTAATTGCAATGGCTGGTGGCATATATGCATACGTGACAATTGGTTTAATAGCCAGAATTCGTAAATCTTATGTCAAGGCTGGTGAAATCGCGGAGGAGGTCAGTTTCTTTCCTTACAATTGTAACTAAACTTCTTCTTTGACACGAACGTCGTACCATACCATGTTGCTTTGTTTATTTGTGTGACCTTAAAGACAGTTTGATTGGTACTTGTCAGGTGATTGGTAATGTGAGAACAGTGCAAGCGTTTACAGGAGAAGACAGAGCAGTGAGATCATATAAAGAAGCTTTGAAGAACACGTATCAGTACGGGAAAAAAGCAGGGCTAGCTAAGGGTTTGGGACTGGGGACACTGCACTGTGTCCTTTTCCTTTCATGGGCATTGCTTGTTTGGTTCACAAGCATTGTTGTTCACAAAAAAATTGCCAATGGCGGTGAATCGTTCACTACCATGCTCAATGTTGTTATTTCTGGCCTGTGAGTTCTGTGTCTTTTATTCTTTTTCACTTTGTTTTTAGCACATTAGATAATAAATGAATCCAAATGGATGGCAATCGCTGACGATTCTAAATGCTTTTTCAGGTCACTAGGTCAGGCAGCACCAGATATTACTGCATTTGTTCGAGCTAAGGCAGCAGCCTATCCCATCTTTCAGATGATAGAGAGGACCACAATGAGCAAAGCCAGCTCAAAATCTGGTCGAGCGTTAGCCAAATTGGAAGGTCATATAGAATTCAAGGATGTGTCTTTTAGCTACCCATCTCGTCCTGACGTGTTGATCTTCAATAAACTTCGTTTGGATATTACTCCTGGCAAAATTGTGGCTCTTGTTGGAGGAAGTGGGTCTGGGAAGAGCACAGTCATATCTTTAATAGAACGTTTTTACGAGCCTTTATCTGGAAAGATACTGTTAGATGGGCATAACATACAACACCTAGACCTCAGGTGGCTTAGGCAGAAAATTGGATTAGTTAATCAAGAGCCTGCCCTATTCGCAACGACGATAAGGGAAAACATTCTATATGGAAAAGATGATGCCACACTCGATGAGATCACCCGTGCTGCTAAACTTTCAGAAGCATTGTCTTTTATCAACAATCTCCCGGACGGATTTGAAACTCAGGTACTAGCATTTCTAATGCTTATATTCAGAGTGACAAGATTTTGAATCCTTTTTGCTGGAGACCTGCAGGTTGGTGAGAGAGGAGTACAACTATCAGGTGGACAAAAGCAAAGGATAGCAATATCACGTGCGATAGTGAAGAATCCATCTATTCTTTTGCTGGATGAAGCAACAAGTGCCCTCGATGCAGAGTCTGAGAAAAGTGTCCAAGAGGCACTTGATCGTGCCGTGGTTGGAAGAACCACGGTTATGGTGGCTCACAGGCTGTCTACCATTAGGAATGCAGATGTGATTGCCGTTGTTCAAGAAGGGAAGATAGTGGAAATTGGGAGCCATGAGGAACTCATGTCAGACTCAGATAGCGCATATGCATCACTAGTTCGTCTCCAGGAGACAGCATCCCTGCAGCGCCACCCCTCAATCGGTTCTACAATGGGACGAGTGTCCAGGTATTTATACAAACACCTCAATCGGTCCTTGAAGAATTCTCACAGCACAGCACTAATCTGCAGAAGATCTTCAGACTTTTAACAATATGCTTTATTGTTATTTCAGCATAAGATACTCCAGAGAATTATCCCGCACAAGATCAAGCTTCGGTGCAAGTTTTCGCTCTGAAAGGGATTCTGTGAACTATGCTGGTGTTGATGTGATGGAATCCACGAAAACAACTCATGTTTCAGCGAAAAGGCTTTATTCAATGATTGCTCCTGATTGGATTTATGGGGTCATTGGCACCATTTCTGCATTCATTGCTGGAACCCAGATGCCTCTCTTCGCGCTTGGAGTCTCTCAAGCTCTTGTAGCCTTTTACATGGATTGGGATACAACTTGCCATGAGATCAAAAAGATCGCAATCCTCTTTTGCTGTGGTGCAGTTCTTTCTGTAATTGTATATTCTATTGAACATCTCTGCTTTGGGATCATGGGAGCACGTCTCACTGATCGTGTGAGGGAAAAGATGTTTTCTGGTAAGAAAAAATCCATTTCATTTACATTCATTTAGTGTTCGCAGTTATCCTTTTTTTCCCTCAACTTTTCTCCTATTTTGGATTGCAGCTATTTTGAGGAACGAGATTGGATGGTTCGATGACTTCAACAACTCAAGTTCTTTGTTAACCTCACGCCTTGAGACTGATGCAACTTTGTTACGAGCTATAGTAGTTGATCGATCGACCATTCTTTTACAGAATGTAGGCCTTGTTGTTGCAGCATTTGTGATTGCTTTCATCTTGAACTGGAGGATCACGCTTGTAGTCATTGCCACATATCCTCTGATCATTAGTGGTCACATTAGTGAGGTTTCCCTCTTTTCTTTAATCGAATGAATATCAGCAAACATTTCATTTGCCTGGATATCTACTAATTGCTATTCCCATGAAATTCAGAAACTGTTTATGCAAGGGTATGGTGGCAACTTGAGTAAGGCATATCTCAAGGCTAACATGCTGGCCGGTGAAGCTGTGAGTAACATCCGCACTGTTGCAGCATTCTGCGCTGAAGAGAAGGTACTCAACCTTTACGCCCATGAGCTCGTAGAACCTTCCAAGCGCTCTTTCACTCGTGGTCAGATTGCAGGAATGTTCTATGGCATATCCCAGTTCTTCATCTTCTCATCTTATGGGCTTGCCTTGTGGTAAGTGACCTGGCTTCACATTGTATTAAGTGAAGTGAATGTATCACTGACTAGTCCAATCACCAAGCTTTGTCTTGAATAGAATAGGCAATGTATGACATGGATTCATGTACTTGCTTTGTTTTGTTTTTGAGTAGGTATGGTTCTGTTTTGATGGGAAAGGAGCAAGCTACCTTTAAATCTATCATGAAATCTTTCATGGTTTTGATTGTGACTGCACTGGCCATGGGTGAAACTCTGGCGTTAGTCCCAGATCTTCTGAAAGGAAACCAAATGGTTGCATCAGTGTTTGAGGTTCTGGATCGGACAACGCTTGTAAAAGGCGAAGTTGGTGAGGAGTTGAAGAATGTAGAGGGCACAATTGAGCTTAGAGATGTCCACTTCAGTTATCCTTCAAGACCAGATGTAATGATTTTCAAGGACTTTAACCTACACGTACGATCAGGAAAGAGCATGGCTTTGGTAGGGCAAAGTGGGTCTGGTAAAAGCTCCGTTCTTTCACTTATACTTCGGTTCTATGACCCAACTGATGGAAAAGTTATGGTTGATGGTAAGTTCTTCTGAGCTCAGTTTGCTATAATTGATCATGCAAGGATTATAAAGTAATTAGATTTATCATCTCAATACATTTCTCCTGGAATTCTACCAAATCTGCCATTTTCTTGCTAATGATTCCATTTGAAAGAAATGTTCTCTTTCAAGACAAAATTTAGTTGCTCAAAATCTGTATACAACAATGATACATTCATGTCCACAGGTATAGACATAAAGAAGCTCAAGCTGAAGTCCCTACGGAAACACATTGGCCTAGTCCAGCAAGAGCCAGCTCTTTTTGCTACATCAATTTACGAAAACATTCTTTATGGAAGGGAAGGAGCCTCTGAAGGAGAAGTGATCGAAGCTGCTAAGCTTGCTAATGCACATAACTTCATTAGCGCTCTTCCTGAGGGCTACTCAACAAAAGTCGGGGAACGAGGGGTGCAACTCTCTGGAGGCCAGAAGCAAAGAGTAGCCATTGCCAGGGCAGTTCTAAAGAACCCAGAAATCTTGCTGCTAGATGAAGCCACAAGCGCTTTAGACGTGGAGTCGGAGCGTGTTGTACAACAAGCTCTTGACAGATTGATGAGGAACCGGACAACAGTCATGGTGGCTCATAGGTTGTCCACAATAAAGAATGCAGACCAAATATCCGTTATACAAGATGGGAAAGTCATCGAGAACGGGACACACTCAAGCCTAATAGAAAACAAAAGTGGAGCGTACTTCAAGTTGATCAGCCTCCAACAGCAACAAGGACAACGTCATTAATATATAGCGTTAAGAAAGAACATAGGTAACTCTGTAATAATCGACATTCAAGTACTGAGTAATTGATTCAACATAAAGTTTACTGAAGACAACAAATCATGCTCACATATTGGGATATTTTCTGTAAAATATCATAGTGGCTTTTTTCTTTTCTTTACCCAGTTGGATTGCTTCTTGTCGTTGTTATTATGTGTTTTGGGTTTCATACAAAATGAAGGAAAGAAAACTGATACAAGTTCATGTCTTGGAGATTATGATATCTCATCAATTTCATACATAGTGCTAGATTGCTGTACAGACATGTTACCTTGATAATAGGTCGGGTCTATATGACTAGGGGAGAGTGCACTAAGAGGCAGAATTATAGGTAACCAACTTTTATGACATTGCCTTAGGCTTCCTTTGTAAATAAAAAGAACCAAGTTAGAATAAGTATCAATATGAATTTGGTCCAGTTAAACTCAAAATAGCTCAATTAATTAAATTATTGAACAAGCTAATATCAATTCGATTACTTAAATAATATTTAAATATTTTTAATTCAAATTTTAAGTATAATGATCTAAACAAATAAACATGTTCAAAAATTAAATAATAAAAATTCGTAATAAAATATTAAATCATATTGTAAATATCAGTCTCAAAGTCAAATTTTAAAGCAAGATAATGTTGATAATTAATTTTTAAAAAGAGTACAGCCGATTTTTGTAATAATTCAAGAAGATTCTTAGAGCATTTAAAAAGATTACAACCTTCTGTTTTTCCTGTATTTTGCGGAGTGTTTTTCTGTATAATGTATTTTCTAAATAATATTTTTCCTCGCTAGGGAAACAAAATCCTAGATAAGTTTGGTAGTGTTATTTCTTGCTGTTTTGTCTGTAGAATGTATTTTGATGATAGGTTAAGTAAATATCACGGGCTGATGATAGCCTATTACTGTAGAATGTATGTAATAGTTAACCACTACAACAAAGTAGACATCTAGCTACTCTTTTTTTTTGCAACGTTTAAAAAATCATCTCTAAAAGCGACCATATTGCGACGATTTTAAAATCGTCACTAAAAATAAGTTTTTAGTGACTAATTATAAAAGTGTCATAAAAGAATCAATATTTAGTAACGAATGACAAACTATCACCAACATTCGTGGTGAACATTTAGTCACAATTCTCGAAAATCGTCACAAGATGATCCATATTGGGTGACGATTTTAAACATTCGTCGCTAAATGAATTTTTGGTGATGCTTTTTAGAAATCGTCATCATAATTTGGTAAACATTTAGTGACCAATTTTCGAAATCATCCCCAAAGGGTTCACAATTGGTGACAATTATGTAAAATTGTCACTAAAAGACGTTTGGTGACGATTTTCAAAAATTGCCACCAAAGTTTCGTAGACATTTAGCTACATATTTTTTGCTACGTTTTCCACATTGTCGCTAAAAGTAACCATTTGGTGACAATAGTTGAGAAGTGTTACCAAAGGATCAACATTTGCTGACAAATTTAGAAAATCGTCACCATAAAATGGTCCACATTCAGTGATGATTTCTCAAAATCGTCACTAAAGGTTCCACAGTAATTTGTAACACATTTGGTGACCATTTGCCAAAATCGTTACGAAAGGGTTCACATTTTCCAAAATTGTTAAACTAACTTTTATAATCTATCATAGTTAAGATATGTTTTTTTGGAGATTTGTTTTGAATGTTTACAACGTATTGTTGAAAAAACACATATAACATAATTTTAAGTGTTAAACAATAGTATTAATTAATCATTAATATTTACTAATACTGCAAAAATTAGTTATAAAAATTTTAATAATTGAATCAATATAATAATATGATATATGGAGTAGTACGAACTTTGAATTAGAAGGTTAAGAATTCTTACAGTTATAGAACAAGCAATAATAGTCCACAGTCAATAGTATGCAACTTGACCCCTAATTAGTAGAGAGGTTGTTTGACAATTTCTTATAGATACAACAATAAATCAACTTTAAAGCTGATTCTAGTTGATTGCATTGATAAATGACAATGATATAATTATTTTTTTACATTCCAAGTGACATGAAAGTCGGTAAAGGTAAATGAGTCCCCGATGTCTGGAATCCCGAGAAGGTCCTTGCACGTTCGAAGGCACCAATTGAAACAATGATAGTTTTTTCCTTAGGTATAGGGTTTTTCACACCCTCTTGCAACAACATTTCTGCTATAGCTAAACTTTTAGAGGATATAGTGAATGAGTCATCATATTTAGTGTGGAAGACAAGTTCCCCAGATGAACTGCCAGTAAGAAACAGTTTACCTAAAATAAAATCAGTATAGAACTTAGATATTGTAATATTAGTAAACCTTTAAACAAATCGAAATTAGGGTGACATCCATACGTGAATGACCAGACGAAGTCTGTGCAATTGATGAATTTTCCAAAACAACCGATTTTCCTAATCCTTTATGGATCGTTGTGACATTACTTCCGCCTCCATGGACATGTATGTCATCTTCGAGATTCAAAGAAGCTTAAAACAACATGTAGTATATACTATCTAATGTGAATATATATAATAACTTCATAAAAGGAAATGAGATGTATATAATAAGGAAAGTGACGTAGTTTGGATGATACCAAATACCTTGAAGCAGAAGATCGACCATGGAAGACAAACGATCATTAGTGTATGAAGGGGAGATTTTTCTGCATTGTTTATTTCTTTAGTAGGGACAATTTTGTCACATTCCTCCCAACAGAATGAATTAGTACCATCCGGAGCTAGTCTTCATGTTGACATTGCTTGATTAATAAAGTTAAGAGGTATATTTTGCAAATGTCAATTTAGAATAAAATGATGATATGTTCAACTCCAATTTCGATGATAAGTGAAAGTACTTCAGTTTTGCACTTATACATCTTCAATGTGCCTAATGATATGAAAGTTACCCTTACTAAAATTTCAGAAATCTATGGTGTAGTTTGTATCATATGCAAAATTTAGAATTTAAAGTAGAATAGACATTACTATGTTTTTGATGTACAAAAATATAATATTATCTATATTGGCTATATTACTATTAATGGAAATGAATAAAAGTAAAATACTTTTGAAGAACTTTCATCAAATAGTTAAAAAAGCTTTGATGAGAGAAGTGTTAAAGGTCGTTGGGAAGAACCCAACCCATATACAAATAACAAAGATAAACAGTAAATCATCTTCAAAACACAACCATAAACATAACCCATACATCAAATGCATAATTAAGAACTCACAATAAACACTATTAGAATATATCTAATATATTCTTTGTTTGGTTTTGGCATTTTTAAATTGGACATATAAGATAATTAGAATATGAGATTGCATCTACGATTGAAGTTCAAAAGGTGTGTTGCTACATATTTCTATCATGGAAGGAATCTATTTTAAATATTATACGGTGGATTCTAAATCTTTGAAGATTATTCATATAAGTGTATATCTCCTAATTATGGAAGGAGTCTAGTGGTACACGGAAGTTGAAAATAAAAAATCTGCTGTGGGGTATTTTGTTCATATTGGATTAGTCATATGCTATAATTAGTGGGCTGCGCAATTTTCTTTTGGAGTTGAATATTTGTGTCTTTGAAAATAACCTTGGCTGGCTGCGCATGGTTTTTTGGAGCTGAATATTGCATCGTACGTTTAATATACGGTAGTAGTTGAGGTGTGTGGATTTATTGTAGCTGGGTTGTGCAGTGATGGGATATTGATAAAACATTGCAGTGGGTGCCTTTTGGTGGATCCTGCGTGAGTATATGTGTGCATCTAAATGTGCAGTGAGTGTCTTTTGGTGGATCCTGCGTGCTAAATTCGATTTTGCTTATTTTTATATTTTATTGGTGTCAAGAAAATTTGCGGAAAGTTTGCGAAATAATTAACCCCTTTTTGTTTTTCAAATTCCTAAGGGTATAAGTTAAACTTAGCACAACATCATTAATGAAAATAGAACAAAAGAACAATACCGATTCAGTTAATGATGGTTCTTCGACGGTGATGACCACAATACAGAACCCAAACAGAAGAGAGGAGACAGTGGTTTGTAGGATCAAGAATTTTGAGATGGCTTGAACGAGAATGGAGTAGCCTTTTATTATGCTTGTGATTGAAAACCCAATACAAAACAACGTCATTTTTCTTGTTTAGGTAATCGATGTCGTTTCTTATTTACTATAGTTGTTTAGAAGTACTATCAATTAATTTGCTACGATCTATTGTATTTGGTCAACAAACGTCAAATGTAACAAATAATGTCACACCCAAATACCCCCTGGGAGGATATGTGGATGCCACCCAAAACAGTACAATCCAATCACACACAACATTTCAAACAGTGCTTACAATACATCACATCATACTGTCAGAAACAGAAATTTGAAAGTTATTACAGGCCCAAAAGTATTAACTAAAAACATGTTCAACAATCCAAACACAGACTCCTTTGGCCATTGCGGTTGACTTGTCCCAGTTCTTAATCTCTTCGCTCTGTACCTACACGGGGCAAATCCACCGTGCTAAGCTTATAGCTTAGTGAGTAATATTTATCT
>JANZLH020000010.1:663397-673594 GCA_026770325.2 Erythroxylum fimbriatum | reverse complement strand
CTATTTACAAGGTCTTTGCCTAGGCTTTTCCTCAAGACCTCCAGTAATGGAGACTACCACCTCTCCAGGATAGCTTGTCCACAAAAAGAAAGTATTTTTTGTTGTTTAGCAGTCTAGCCTGTTGTTTTGCGACTCTCCACTGACCGCCCGCTCTTATTTGTAGATTGTAGAAGAATCAAAAAAGTTCTTTTTGTTTTCTAAGTATTAAAACCATTAATTTAGCCGGATAAGCTTAAAATGAAACATGGAATGAAATTTAACCAACTTTTTATACAGTCCAAATGCAAAGATCTGGAAATAACTTTCCCTATTTACGTGTATCATCCCACTTGCAATTCCATATGCTCGGAAGCACTTGTCTGCATTCAGGGTGCTAGCAGCCTTGGTCAGCGAGCTATGCACCGCCAGATGTATTGCAAATCCGTGACTGTGGAAAACCTTTATAAAGAGCCTGCGTTTCCAATCATTACATAACCATTCTCTTCTCTTATTTCCAAGCTTCTCGACTTGGACACTTGTTTCTGATTCATAATTTCAGTTACACTGACATGGAAGGAAACCAGAGTTCAAGCTCATTTCCAATTGGAAGTAGTGCTCAGGAGAGGGGCTTGTCATACGTTCCCAAGTGCTATGCTGTTCAATCTCCAGACCGTCCAAGTACGTCTCCTGAGACCGCCAATGTACCGGTGATTGACTTGGGTCGGTTGAGACAAGGTACTCCTTCCCATAAGAGGATTGAAGTTATCAAAGAAATAGGTGATGCATGTCGCCAAATGGGTTTCTTTCAAGTAGGTGCTCGCAATGACAAATTGTCCTTTCATTTTTGTCGTCTCAAGTCTCTTCCAAGCATCAACTCTCTTACTAATACCATCTCACATTTCGACGTAACAACTTTGTTATTGAAATTACAGGTTGTGAATCATGGGATTTGTCAGTCGACACTAGATGGAGCTATCTCCGCAGCATCAGATTTCTTCAAGTTACCAGGTCAAGAGAAAATCAAGTTCATGTCTAATGATGTTCACAAGCCGATAAGGTATGGGACGAGCCTGAAGGACGGGAACGACAAGGTCCAGTTCTGGAGGATCTTCCTAAAACATTATGCTAATCCTCTTTCTAAATGGATTCATTTATGGCCAACTAGTCCGCCTCATTTCAGGTTCCTGATCCTTCAATACCTGACGAAACTAATGGTAGAAGTAGAAAATTTACTCGTTTATAATTATCATGGCTATATATTTAGATAACCATTTGATAATTAGTTTATAATTATTCGATTTTAATCTATCACTTCAGCGAAAAGTCAAGTACGTCAAGTACATAACAGGTACTTCAAAGTAACAAAATTGAAGAGATGTTCTCCAATAAGTGTTATATACAAAGCATGTGTCTTATTTGCCCATTGCATACGTCTTAACTTGAATAGCAGACAAGAAACTGCCGTTATTACGGTCTGGCAAGTAGAAAGACATATGCAATGACCTCAGACCTCAGTGTATCATGATAAACTTCCAAACAAAGGGTTTGTCTCTTCATATTAGTCAGTTTTATGTGTTCACATTTACACAGGTTTGAACGATAAGTCTCTTAGCTTCAATCCCTACAAATGTTCTATTTCTTTCTTCTCATTTTTAGCTGTGCGATGAAGGGCCTAAATCTGAAGAACCCCAGCCCTAGTTACTAAGCTAAAACTCAGGCCTATTTGACAATCAGCTAATTACATTAGCTGTTAGTTGATTCTATAAATAGCTGATAACTAATTATATTAGCTGATTTGGCCAGTTGATTGTATTAGTTGTTTGTTATTTGATGTTTGATAAAATTAACTATTTAGTGTTAGCTGTTTATATGTAAAATAACTTATAAGGACATAATTTTGAAAAATATATAATAGTATAAATATTATATATCTTAGTATATATTCAATTACCTTAAAATATGACATATATCTAACATTATTGACAATTTGTGATAAAATGTCCTTAAATTTAGAATCTTTTGATACGAGTATATTCCTTAAAAATTCATCTATAGCAGTCCAAACTTCTTTAAAAACTCTACTTACAATTTCACCGAAATGTTAAACATTGTTAGATATCTCAATTAAAGGAACTTTTACTTAGTACATACACTAATTAACCAAATTTTCCAAAATAGACAAGCAAAAAGGTGAAGGTAAAAAAGATAAATGGACACCGTGGACCTTCTTCGCCTAAATTTATTGATCAGTGATGGCAGATGTCATTCGTCTTTTACCATCAACAGTCCATTTGTAATTTTTGGCAAAAGATCACTTATTCAATTCAATTACTTCTTAGTTCTTACGCTAAACAAATAAATATCTCTATCTATATCAGCCAAATCTACCTCCAAATCTTCATTTCCTTCATTTGGGTCTACTTGGTAGCTTGCCACTTCTAAACTCTCGGAACTACACTTTTCACTCCTTATCTTAGTCGTTGATTCTGCGTTACGATAATTCGCCATCATTCAGGTATGTTTCGTACATAGTTTGAAGCTGCTGCTGTAATATTTTGTTGTTAGTCGAAAATTTTGAGGTAAAACCCTTGACAATCTCTTCTTGATAGGTTGATTAAAGGCTCATTTCTTGTTTTCTTCCTTAATTTGGAGTTGGCCTTTCATCAACAACGTTCAGAGATTCGCTTTTCTTCTTGGCTTTTGATTTCCTTCATTTAAAGCTCTACATCAAGTAAATTGTTCCATGGTCTTACCCCCATTGCTTGGATCTTATAGCTTTCATGCCACCACTTCATCTTCTTCCAAATTCAAGCAGTTAAGAGTTTGTGGGTTTCATGTGCTTAATTACTGGTTAAGCGTTTTTCTTTCTTCCTTCAAAGACTCAATCTTTATTATCTTTCCCTAAGTGGGTTACTGGTTCTGCTATGGATTACGGTAGAGACTCTGGGGGAAATGTGGGCCACGTGATTCCTGGAACCGGTCCTGAGAATTGGATTCCAAATACTTCAGATGTGAATGCCGTCTGGGCAACAGAGGATGATTACCGTATGTGGAACAATTTAGATGTCTCTGCAGATAACACGCCCTCTAATTCTAACTACCAGTCTTCGCAAACTCGGTCTGGCAGTGAGCCACCAGACAAGAAATCGAAGAGTAACTTCCAGGACTTGACTTCCGAAAGGTCTATTGGAAAGATGTTTTTCAAGACCAAGCTATGCTGCAAATTCCGCTTGAGAAGGAGATCTGGACGATTGATTGGAAGAGTAGAGAGAAAACGACAGTGAGTCTTCCGGAGAAAACGAGAAAGACGAGAGAGAGGTAGAGGTCAAACGTGCGGGCCAATTTGGTATTTTGGGTTTGGGTAGTCAGCTGATTATCCCAAATACTGCGGTAGAGTAGCTTGTTAATTTTTAGCTGACTGGGTTGAATCAGCCAATCCAACAACCTAATTATCAAACAAATTTGTTAGCTGTTTGATTAAGTTAAACAGTTGATTTTAGCCGATCAGTCAAATTTTAGCTGATCAGCCATCATCTATACAAGATCCAAGTTTATTGCAGGTAATGAATGATAAGTGAAACCATCCATGATTATTTATGTGCATAACTTCTCTAGATGCGTCACTGACTCGTTAGTTTCCTTCTAATAATGTACTATGTTTCAGGGAAAACATGGGGAATTATTGCACAGAAGTGATGAAACTTGCTGGGTTGCTGATGGGAGCCATTACTGAGAGCCTAGGGTTGGGTCCAACATACTTGAGCAACAAAATGGAGGAGGGGACCCAAGTCATAGCATTGAACTGCTATCCACCATGCCCGAATCCCGAAATTGCATTGGGATTGCCGCCTCATTCCGACTACAGCTGCCTGACAATAATGCTTCAGAGCTTCCCAGGCCTTGAAATCGTCGCAGGGTCGGATGATGGCAAGTGGAGGCTGGTCCCTCGACTTCATGGTGCTCTGCAGGTCCACGTTGGAGACCATATTGAGGTCCTGAGCAATGGCTTGTACAAAAGTGTTATGCATAGAGCTAGACTAAATTCTGACAGGACTAGGATTTCCATTGCAAGCCTGCACAGTCTGGGTATGGATGAGAAAATGGATACTGCAGAAGAACTTGTTGATGATGAACACCCAAAGGGATATAAAGAAAGCAGCTTTAGGGACTTTCTAGATTTTCTCTCCAAAAATGACATTGCAGAAGGCAAGAGCTTCATTAATACATTGAAGATACAGAAATAGTTAAGTGCGCATATTGCTTTTCTTTCTGCAAGGGCAATGACATCTGGTTCCCCTGTTCACATGGGAAGCGAAGGAAAAGAAAAAACTAGTTTCTAGGTTGTTTCATCAGCTTGTAATCATATTTAGTTTGGATTTTGGTAGTTTCAATGTGATTATGGCTTAGGAAGTAGGAGCAAGGTTTGTTAAATTGGTCTTTTCGCTTAGAGGAGGGCGTGGCGTGGTGCCCCTGCCCTGCTGATCATTTCTACTTGAAATTGTACTCTCCACTTTCTTTTTTTTTCATTAAACTATCCGGTACGACGTCGAATAGATAACCGACTAATCCAGATTCGAGTCGAGCAGAACCCTTTCGGGTAATAAAGCTCTCTCTCACGAATTTTTGCAGCAACTCTAATGTTGAACTAAGAGATTTTGGGTTAAGAATGGAGAAGTCAGTGCCTTTCACTACAACCCTCGTATCTACTTTTTTTTTTTTGATGAATAACGGGGTTTACACCCAAGAAAAAAATTACAGAACAACAAAGCGGGGAATAGAAACTCCAACAAAGTCAGCAATCAAGAGCAAGGAGAGGCCCTCCACGACGTCAGTGAACCAGTGTACCCCGATAGATAACCGAGAGCTATAGTTTGCTAACCAATCAGCACAACGATTTCCCTCCCGGAAAACATGAGTAATGTGGACAACCCACTGTCGGGATAACAACTCTTTAATGGCTATAATCAGAGGGTGCACCACCGTAGGCTGGTCACTAGTGAGACCGGTCACCACTAGTTTCGAATCGATATTTAACGCCACCTGAGAATACCCATGGAACCATGCCAACGTCAATCCATGAAACACAGCCCAGAGTTCCGCCTGCCAGGAGGAACAGATACATAAATTGGCGCCAAACCCAACTAACCAACTGCCCCCTGCATCCCTAATCAAACCACCCGCTGTCGCCAGCCCAGGGTTCCCCTTTGAGGATCCATCCGTACACAAGTTAACCCAACCCTCGCATGGTTTCAGCCAACCAATATCAATAACTTGTCGCCGCGAAGCATTCGGAGGCAAAACGTCGTGGTGCAATTGCTGAGCTAAAAGGGCATCATGGATTTCACCAATCGAGTTAGATGGGCGCGAGGAAGGGTTAGAACACCGTTCATTGCGCCAAATCCATAATTTTCACAGCACTATACCAAAAACCAAAGGCCATGTAGAGTCAGGAGAGTGCCCGATGCCCGATTCCAAATTGCTAACCAACCAGGTGGAAAAATCCAGGCGAAAGAATTCATGTCTCTGCCGCCCCGGGACAAGCTGACGCCAAATCGCACACGCACGTCAACAGTCGCGGAAGACATGAGCAGCAGATTCCTCATGGAGCGGGCAGTCCGGACAGGAG
The DNA here is from genome assembly GCA_026770325.2 of Erythroxylum fimbriatum. Taxonomy (NCBI): domain Eukaryota; kingdom Viridiplantae; phylum Streptophyta; class Magnoliopsida; order Malpighiales; family Erythroxylaceae; genus Erythroxylum; species Erythroxylum fimbriatum. Next base: position 667,989 of record JANZLH020000010.1, on the reverse strand, counting down.
GGGGAGTCAGTCAAAGCGAGTTGAAATCTCCGACCATTAGTCATCAGTCGGTGATGAGCCACCAACCACAAGTGGAGTTGGACTCTTTTCGGATCAACCCAAGACCATATGATCTGCCAGAGGGGAAGCCGGGTGGACCACAGATGCTGGCGGAGAAGACTGTAAGCCAAACGGGTGGAAAAGAAGCCACTGGCCGCAGGAGCCCAGGATAGACGGTCCGCCGGCTGGGAGGGACTAGGAGGGAGCACGGCTGCAATGTGAAGCATAAGCCTCTGAGGGAGAAACTCCCGAAACTGATCCCACGCCCAGGCACCCCTAGCATCAACATAGTCACAAACATGCCGGGCTAAATGATCCTCGGGGATCGACTGTAGAGCATAGGAACATAGGTTAGTAAGTACCCCTGGCACCCATTTATCATACCAAAAACGAATCTGTTGGCCATTCCCTATCGACCATGTAGCACCAGACTGGACCAAGGGGAACACGGCACAAATGCTATGCCACAGGGGAGAGGCAGCAGGCTTCGCCAGTAATCCCCGATGGAAAGGGCGATCCAGTTTATATTTGGCACAGAACATCTGATTACAAAGCTTCCGTGGTTCGGTAAGAATGTACCAACCGAGTTTCATATGAAACGCAATATTCATGGCCCCCAAATTCTTAAGTCCAAGACCCCCTGAGAGTTTCGGGCTACACACCTGTCGCCAGGAAACAAGATGCATTCGATGTCTGTCCGGCATATCGCCTCAAAGAAATCGGTTGCAGGCAGTATCCATCCTATTGAGTAAGCCCTTCGGCAACTTAGCTATTTGCATCGTGTATAGAGGGAGAGCCCCTAAACCGATTGACATAACGTCACTCGGCCGGCCATAGATAATCAATCCGCTTGCCACCCTGATAAACGCGCATGCACTGTTTGAAGAATATGAGAACACGTGGCATGAGAAACCCGGCGATGGAGCAGCGGCACGCCCAGGTATTTACCGAGATCCAAAGTCCGAGTGTAACCCGAAATACGAGCTATGTCACCACTAACCGTGGGCGGAACATTAGGAGAAAAATAAACGGTAGTCTTGTGAGAGTTAATACGTTGCCCCGAAGCTTCACAGAACAGATTCAAGCAATCGAGAATACCACGCATCTGGCGCTCAGTCGCTTCAGAGAACAACATCATGTCATCAGCGAAACAGAGGTGGGAGATGGATGGCCCCGAGCGGCCAATCCGAAACAGCTTCCACAGTCCCTCACCAACCCGAGTCTCAATAAGATGAGACAAACGTTCCAGGCATAAAACGAATAAATAAGGGGATAGGGATCGCCCTGACAGAGCCCCCGGCTTGGTTTAAACGCTGGAGTTGGCCTTCCATGCCAAAGAATCGTTAGTTGAACTGAGGTAACACAATGCATGACTAATTGTACCAGAGTGTCAGGAACGCCTGCAATACGTAAAGTGTCAGATATAAAAGACCAACTCAGACGATCATAAGCCTTCTCCAAATCCACCTTAACAGCCATAAAGCCCTTCTTGCGCCGAAGTCGACGGAAAGAGTGAATAATCTCCTGAGCCACAACAATATTATCAAAGATTTGCCGCCCTGGTATAAAACTACTCTGATAAGGACCGACAATAGAGGGGATTTTCGAAACGATTTTATAGCTTACGTTGCACAAACCAATGGGCCGAAAGTGAGTGACCTGATCCGGGTGGGCAACCTTCGGTATTAAGGTGACATTCGACTCATTAAGGTCCCGGATGAGAGGCGGGTGAGCAAAGACACGTTGCACCAACGTGATGACGCTGGGTTGCACGAGCTGCCACTGGGACTGAAAAAAAGTGGGCATGAAATCCATCCGATCCCGGCGCTTAATGCGCACCAATCTGAAAGAGAGCACTCTTGACATCATGGGCAGTCACCAGGCTGCTCACCGCCTGCCACAGGTGTTGCGGGAGAGTCAGAAATTTGTCCCGAAGAATGAATGGGGGGCGGTCCTCGACCTCCTCAGAATATAAGGCTTGAAAATAACTCAAGAAGTGGGCTCTGATCCTATCCGCCTCATAAACACATTGACCCGAATCGTCTCGCAAGGGTTCAACTCGATTCCGCCTCCGACGAACGGCAGTAGTGGTATGAAAAAAGAGTGTATTACAATCCCCCATGAAGAACCAATCTGTCCGAGATTTTTGAAACCAGTGCAACAATTCCTGTCGAGAAATAAGCCTGTATTCAGCTTGTAGCACCGCTTCTAAAGAAGATAAAAACCGGTGGGGACGGAGTATGAGAGCACGTTGTACGCCGCCAAGTCTGGAAAGGACCCTTTTTTCCCTACGAAAAATATTACCAAACACTACTCGATTCTATTCCTGCAGACTGTCGCGCCACTGGGACAGCATAAGGGGGAGGGCTTCCGAATTGTCCCAATTCGTCTGTAAAAAGCGCAAGTAATCAGGGTGCGTTGTCCAAGCGAGTTCAAACAGAAACGGTAGTTCACCATCTGACCTGCAATGCGGGGGGGCGATGCAAACAAGTAAGGGATGATGGTCCGACCGGACCCGAGGGAGATGCCGAATATTGGTCATAGGATAACTCGCACACCATTCAACATTACCAAACGCTCTGTCCAGTCGTTCAAAAACGCGTCCGAAGGTTTTGTGATCCTGTCCCCTCCATGTAAAAGGCGAACCACAGAAACCAAGGTCCACCAGCTTGCAGTCATGAACCCACTGTTGAAACCGGGCACATCTATGAAAATCAAAAGGGGCACCTCCGACTTTCTCCGCAGGGTCTAACATTTCGTTGAAATCTCCAAAAAGAAGCCAAGGCTAGGACATTGACACTGCCATATCCGCTAGCCGCTAGAACAACTCGGCCTTGAAAATAGGCGTCAGGTGAACATAGACACAAGTACAATTCCAGATGTTGCCATTATGCCGGGAAATCTGCAGATGAATGAAACCTCGACCACTGGCCACCACGGTGACTGAGTCAGCAGTGTCTTTCCATAAGAGCCACAACCCTCCTGAAAATCCTTGAGCATCCACCCGAAAACACATTAGAGAACCCCAGCTGCCGAGAGACCCGATTGGCATGCGCCCCACTAATCTTAAGTTCCGCAATGACCACCGCGTCGACCCGGTGTATGCGAACTAAATCCTACAAGGCTTCCCGAAACTCCAAAGTGGCTACGCCACGATAATTCCAATAGATGAATTTAATTATAAGATCAAAATAAGAGAGGGGGTGCACCAAACCACCCTATGCAACGGAAGGTTCACAAGAACCATCTTCCAGCAAGCCAGCAGCTTCCGGCATAAGCAGATCCGTCGTTGGGCCCAGTGGGGTTTCAGGGACTGCACAACTCTCCAGCCCCCCTCCGCAATGAGGATTAGGACTAGACATGACGTCAGCCATTACCGAATCCGGAGGGGCCGGGGGGTGACTTGGGATCTCGAGCACAAAGGCAGTATCAGAATGGGGAGCATCCGAGAGTGGGAGAGGAGCAGGGAGCACAGGCTGGGTTGGAGGGACGTCAATCTGCATGGAGTGCATGCATGGGCGGGACGACGTGGACAAGTCATTCAGGACGAGCGGCCCAACGGAAGGCACCGTGCTCCGAGGCGGGCCCTGAGACCGAATAACAGGGGGGTGATGCGGAGTCACCAGCCTAGTCTCAGAGGACGAAACATTTGGGCCCGAAGCTGGCCCACTACCAGGGGACAGAGGTGGTCGTCTACTCGCCTCCTTGTTTTTAACAGCAAGAAGGGAAGGACGTGGGACCGAGCCCTGGGCTCGAGATGAGGTGACACCGTCCGCAGAACTGGGAGCTCGAGGGAGGCGCTGCTGCTCCAAAATATGAAATCGTGAACCCGGTATTGGCACATCCTTGTCCGGAGGACTATCCGTTGCCCCAGCTACCCCTGCTGCATGTCCATCATTGTCTGACCCACCTCGAGCTGTGGGCGGACCGCGTGGGGCTGCCATACGGGGGCGTCCACACCTCACTCGCTGGACCAGCATCCAAAAGCCATAAGTCTCCTCTATCTCCGGTCGCGGTGGGAGGCACACAGGAGGGGGCGGCGGCGCCACAGGTGCCACGTCCTGAGCCGCACCAGTGGCTGCCGCTACCACAGCGAGGGCAGCATGAGGATAGTGTTCACGTCGGTGTCCATAAGTGCCACAGCCAAAACACACTAGATGCAAACCTTCGTACTCCACTTTCCAGATTCGGCGGCTCATGCAAAATTTAGCAATCAATGGTTTGCTCAAATCGACCTCCACACTAATCCGCGCATACTTGGCTAGGGAACTAGCCGCTGTACTTTCATCAACCCTCATAGTTTTGCCCAATTTGTTCCCAATCCGAGTAAGAATGATTTTGTCATAGTATTCAACCGGAAGATGAGGAAGACGCACCCACACCGTAGCTTTGTCGATAGAAGCAACAAATGGGTCAAAATTTGGACGCCATTGCATGACAGCGAGAATGTGGTCCGCCACCAGCCATCGACCTCCATAATGTTAATTAAATGTTAATGGTTTTGTCCTATATGTTGGAGTTGCGAGCCTGAGTTAATTGGTCAGATAAAAAAA
>JANZLH020000010.1:628637-643245 GCA_026770325.2 Erythroxylum fimbriatum | reverse complement strand
TCAATAAAATGTCTCTTGCATTATCTCTTCCTTGTTCTACTTTATTCTAGTTACTTTCACATTCTAAAATTTCAACACGAACACCTTCTAAAGTTTTAGAGGTGCATAGGTCGTTTCTTATCTTTCTTTCACTCTCTCTGAAGTTCCTTTCAATGGTTTTTCAAGTTTTTTATGGTGGAATTTTAGGTTTCTTCTATTACTTTCATGTTTTGTATATTCCTACCTCTAATTCTAAATATGTAGAGGTTGCTTGAGGTGTTTGTATTGAGTTTGAGTGTGTGAGGACTTGGTTATTACTTGATTTCTTCTTATTTGTGAACTTTCTTGAAGTAAGTAAATCATTCTCCTTTCATGGTTTCAGATTTCATACATCATATTGAGTTCAATTTATGGTTTCTAGATGTTCTACATATTTTGAATTTAAAAGCAAAGCATATATTTTAAATGATTTATTCATGCTTTAAAATGGTGAGAAGTATATGGGTTTGAATATAATCAATAAATCAGATTGGTTTTTGGATAAGTTAAGATTTTTGAAGTTTTATGGATATATGTAAAAATAATGAAATTGTTTGAGAGATATTATTAAATCAAAAAGGTGATTGTAAATTAAGAGAATTGAAATGTTTAGGGAATAAAAAAGTTGACGAATGTTAGATATAAATGTATACTGTGATATGATAAACGAGAATGTAGATAATTATGAAATTTTTTCTTAGAATTATGTGGAGTCTCATAAGTGTTGTAACCAGAGGGTAGAATCCTTGTGTTATCGGAAATGGTAGAATCCCTGTAAAAGGCCAACAATCCATCATATTGTAGAATTCCCATATAGGACGGATATATGATTTGATTAAGATATCGAACCTATTAGATGGTAAAATTCCCGTAAATAGTCACCAAATAGTCGAACCCCCAAAAGGATTTTTTATCATACCTTACGGATAGTAGAATCCCCGTAAGCAATCGTCTAATGGTAGAATCCTTACATAATTATCTCTTATGTGATTACATGTGAAACTTTTTGTATGCATGGTCATTGTTTTAAGAAATACGTATGTTTTGTAATTACAATTAAAACCAAATTTCTATATCTTATTTATGGACCAAATGGAATTTTGAATTATGCATGAGTATAATTTGCTTACTAAGCCTTTTGCTTAATTTTCTACGTTTATAAATGTTTTTAGGTTTTATTGAGGGTATCTACCTTAAGAATAGGTTAGGCTAGGAAAATCCATCTGATCCAGTAATTCACCCCAACTCAAATTTCCATCATCAATATATTCTTTACATATATATAGTTCATATCATGTCTATTGATACATGTACGCTTCAGTATCTGCTGAAATTATGCTAACATGGTGTTGTCATGGCATTATGACATGATTAAAAATGTGGAAAATAGCTAAATTTGTGGAACCAAATCATGGTGGGCTGTAACATGGAGTATAAAAGTAGGGAAATTGAGTTACACATGAAAAAATTGAAGGCTTTTGCCATGTCTTAAGCTAGATATTAGGCATTTTCTATTAGTGACTATAAGCGGTTTGTGATAATGGAAACATGAGCTGTTTCGTTGAATTTAGTTATAACTTTTGTGTATTTAAGGATGTTTCAATTCAATGAAATCAAGATAGCATTCTTGTCTATTTTTCTTTGTGTTCCTATTGCTTCAATATTTAGTAATTTTTGCCTTGCTTAAGTTTTTAGCTCCTACAAATTAGTATCAGAGCTATTTATTCTTGAGGGATTGTGTGAGTTTGATGGTACACCACACCTAAAAACCAAACCAAACTTGTTACAAACAAAACCATCAAGCCATGGATTTTAAGACACCTTTCACAATTATTGCTCCTCCAGTGTTTGAGTGTGAGAATTATCATGTATGGGTAGTTAAAATGGAGGCTTATCATGATGCAAGTGATCTTCGGGAAGCTTTGGATGAGGACTACGAGGTTCCTCCTTTTTTAAACAACCCAACTCTTGCTCAAATCAGAAATATAAAGAAAGAAGGCAAGGGAAATCAAAGGCAAAGGCATGTCAATTTGTAGCAATCTCACCAATAATCTTTACTATAAAGTTCAAAAAGGAAATCTAGGATTTTTTTAAGCAAGAGTACGAAGGAAATGAGAGAATTAAAGAGATTCAAGTGCTAAATTTGATTAGGGAGTTTGAGATGTTAAGGATGGAGTTAGAAACTATGAAAGAGTATGTTGACGGACTTCTTAGCATTTTTAATAGGGTAAGATTGCTTGGAACTGAATTTGTGAGTTCAAAATTGTTTAGAAAGTTCTTATGATTGTTCTAGAAAGGTTTGAAATAACAATTTCCTCTTTGGAGAATTCTAAAGAACTATCAAGCATCGTCTTTGATAGAGTTGTTAAATGTATTACAAGCTCAGGAGCAAAGAAGGTACCATGAGGTAAGAATACTTAATTGATGGTGCTCTACAAGCTAAATTGCAAATCAATGAAAGTGGGAAATGGAAGAAAAAGAAAAGGAAAAAGAACAATGCTGAACAAAACTAGAGTTGCTAATAACAATATCAATAATAGAGGAAATATCAAGTCAAGTTACCCTTCGTTCCAAAGCTATGGAAAAATGAGTCATCCACATTTCAAGTGTTGAAGAAAGCATGATTTTAGAAGCAACAAATATAAAAAAGAATTAGCCACATTGCGAAAATTTGCAAGAACAAAAATCAACAACAGATCGAGGCACAAGTTACAGACCAGGAGGAAGAGGAGCAATGATTTGTGGCGACCTGCTTTGCCACTAGCAACTTAAGTAAGAGTTGGTTGATTGATTGTGGTTGCCTTAATCATATGATAGACGATGAGGAGCTTTTTAAGGAGCTCGATAAGTGTTTTATCTTAAAAATAAAAAATGGCAATGGAGAGTACATTGTTATCAAAGGAAAGGGAACATTTGCAATTGAGAGTTGTTCAGGTATTAAAGTTATCATAATGTTCTTTATGTACTTGAAATTAATCAAAAATTGTTGATTGTTGGTTAGATGCTTGAAAAGGAATCCAAGCTTCTATTTGAGGATAAAAAGTGTCTAATCAAGGATGCAGAAGGATAGGAATTGCTTATGATAAAAATGAGGAACAGGAGCTTTTCATTAAAACTAATGGAGGAAGAGCAGGTTGCCTTTCCTATCTCATATAACACAACAGAGCTTTGGCACAAGAGAATGGGACACTTCAATCATGCTACATTATTGTTGATGAAGAGAATGGAGGTTGTGCGAGACCTGTGACCATTAGATGAACACTTGTCAAATTGCAGGGCGTGTCAATATGGCAAGCAAACCAGGTAACCATTTTCAGAGACTACTTGGAAAGCATCAGAGAAACTACAACTGATCCATACTGATCTTTATGGACCTCAACCTCAACCATCATTAAAGGGAAGCAAATATTACATGGACTTTATTGATGATCTAACTGAGATATGTTATATTTACTACCTAAGGTTCAAGTTAGAGGTTGCAGGAGCATTTTGGAGATTTAAGGCTTGGATATAGAACTAAAGTGGCTGTAGGATTCAAGTTTTGAGATCAGACAATGGGAAGGAGTACATATTAGAACAATTTTATATATTTTATAAAGAGGCTAGAATTAAGCACCAATTCTTACACTCCACAACAAAACGGGGTGATTGAGAGGAAGAATAGAACAATAATGGAGAAGGTGCGATGCATGCTGCATAAGAGAGGGCTCCCTTAGAAATTTTAGGCAAAAGCAGCTAACACAACTATGTTTTGGCTAAATAAGCTTCCTACAAAAGCAATGAAGGGAAAAACTCCATTTGAAGCATGATATTGTTATAAACCTTCCCCACGGAACCTTAAAGTCTTTGGTTGTATCTGTTTTACACATGTTCCTCAGGTGAAAGGTATAAGCTTGATAGGAGAGCAAAACCTGACAATTTTATTGGATATAGCAACACTTCTAAAGCTTATAGATTTTTTAACTACAAACTGGGAAGATTCTAGTAAACAGAAATATTCATTTTGTAGAGGAACAATAATGACGTTGAGAAGGAGAAAAAGGAAAGAAAATTACCAACTCTCCATTAATGTAAGGTAAAGAAGTTGATGAACCTCTAGTCAGAGGTAACAAATTACTTTTTAATGTATACCAAAGATGCAATGTTGCAGAGTTTGAGCCAGTAGGATTTAATGAAGCTAAAAGGGCTCTAAAATGGATAGCTGCAATGTAGGAGGAGCTGAATATGATAGAGAAGAATCAAACTTGGGAGTAGTTAAAGGACCTTAATATAGAAAGGTCACTGGGGTAAAGTTGTGTTCAAAACCAAATCAAATATAGATGGTTCTATCAATAAGCACAAGGCCAGACTTGTGGTGAAAGGGTTTGCAAAGATTTTTGGTGTTAATTTCTCTGAGACATCTGCTCCTGTTGCACGACTTGATACCATCAAAATGCTTCTTTCATTAGCTACATAGAAAAGGTGGAGAGTGTTTTAGCTTGATGTGAAATCGGCCTTTCTCAATGGTTATTTGTAGGAGGAGATATACGTTGAGCAGCCTGAGGCATTTATGGTCAAAAGGAAAGAGGACAAGGTCTATATGCAAAAAAAGGCTTTATATGGTTTGAAACAAGCTCCAAAGGCCTAGTATAGCATAATTGATGAGCATCTACTAAGTCTTGGCTTTACAAAGAATCTGAGTGCGTCAACTTTGTATGTTAAGCACTCTAATACTGATATTTTTTGATTATTTCTTTATATGTGGATGATCTCTTGGTAACATGAAGCAGCGTCATCCTTATTGAGCAATTTAAACAAAAGATTATGAAGGTCTTTGAAATGGCAGACCTAGGAGCAATGGCATGCTTCCTTGGAATGTAAATCAGGCAAGATCAGCGAGGTATTTTCATATGTCAGAAAAGGTATGCTAAGGAAATTTTGAGAAAATTTCAGATGGAGGATTGCAAGTCAATAAGTACTTTAATGAACCAAAAGGAGAAATTCTATAAGGAAGATGGTACAGAAAAGGTTGATGAGGCTATGTATAAGAGCTTAATAGGCTGTTTGATGTATCTCACGACAACTAGGCTAGACATGTTGTAAGTTATGAGTGTGTTGTCAAGATTTCTACACTGTGCTAGTGAGGAGCATATCAAAGCGGTAAAATGTGTGCTAAGATATGTCAAAGGGACTCTTAGTCATAGAGTGTTGTTTAAATATCATCATTATTTTAATTTCCATGGTTTTCCTTATAGTGATTGGGTTAGGTCTATAGATGACATGAATAGTACTTTAGTATATTGCTTTAAACTTAGTTTTGGTGTATTCTCATGGAGCTCTAGGAAGCAGGACATTGTGGTTCAATCAACCATTAAAGCAGAATTCATAGTTGTAACAACAACAGTGAACCAAGTCTTATGGTCAAGGAAGGTCTTAACTTATTTGCATATAGAGCAGGTAGACAGCACTAGAGTTTTTGTGGATAATTAGGCAGCAATTGCAATCTCCAACAATCTAGTCTTTCATGGAAAGACTAAACACTTTAATATTAAGCTTTATTTCCTTATAGATGTTCAGAAAAGTGAAGTATGCTTGCTTTATTACAAGACTTGTGATCAGTTAACTAATATTTTCAGTAAGGCTCTTCCAAAAAATATATTTGAGTTTTTGAGAGAGAATCTGGGAGTCTGCAACTACTGATGCAAAAAGGAGTGTTAATGTAGGTATGCCTTAATATCTGCTCAAATTATGCTAACATTACGTTGTCATGGCATGATGGTAAGGCTAAAAATGTGAAAAATTGCAAAATTTATGGAAGTAAATCATAGTGGCCTACAATATGGAGTATAGAAGCAGAAAAATGTGGTAAACATGTAGAAATTAAAGGCTTTAATCATGTCTTAAGCTAAATATTAGGCATTTTCTATCAGTGGTTATTTTGTAGCTATGAGTAACTTCTTATCATAGCTTGTTATCATGGAACCATGAGTTGTTTTGTTGAATTTCAATTATAATTTTTTATATTTAAGGATGTTTCAATTCAAAGCAATCAAGATATCGTTCTCAACCATTTTTCTTTGTGTTCCTATTGCTTCCATTTTGAGTATTTTTGGCGTTGCTTAATTTTTTAACTCCTACACTCTTACAACATGAAGGCTTTACCTTCAAGATTCATTGCCACTAATCCCACTTTCGGGTTTGAAGGTGTTCCGTCAAGAGCAAAGAATTGTTCATGCTTGAATATACCTCCTCTAAAAACAAGGAGGTCAATCTTTAATAAACCGAGTAGGTATATTATAATGACCCAAATGTCCTCCATTTGCACTTTGGGTTCTCTCTTGTTTCCTTCTTTTGATTATGTACTCCTTGATTTCAAAATCTAATCTTTGAGTTCCTATATGCTTCTTTCATATTTATTTTACCAGGATTTTCTTTTGACTCCTAACATGCTCCATAAATTGTTGCCATTTTTGCACTTTGATGCCTTTCACCATCACTTGCTTCTTTCTCAGATCAAGATTGTATGCTTTGATACCATTTTGATATAGTTCTTTTAGGCTAATGTTTGGTTGAGGATTTATTAATAGAATGAAATGTTATATTATTTCATCGTTTGGAGAAGGGTTTATAATAGAATGAGATGGAAGAGGAGAGTTTCATCTTACATCTCATTTCATCCTAAACTATAAAAATGAAAAACTTTTGATTTGGGGGTTTAATATTGAATGTAAAATGATAAACAACTTTTCATTATATTACATTATATCTTCCAAACAACAATTCACCATATTACATTATGAACTCTTCCTTCCCCTAATCAACAATTTTATAATATTACATCCATTTATATTCCATTCTATTATAAACTACTCCATTCTATTTCATTCTATTAAAAATTTTATGTCCAATTAAACATAGCCTTAGTTTTAGCTTTTCCAGAGGCAACTTAGAATTGAATTAGGGATTTGGTAGTTCTTAGGAGTTAGAAATGTACTAAGAGTTAGAAGAAAATATCAAATGATTATTCGTTATTTTGCTGAGTTTGTTGCAAGTAAATAACAACTATACTAACCATTGGTTAGAAATTACAAAGCATCCCTATTCTCCACATGTCTCTTGCTAATTCTCTCTTATCTCTTCTTATGATTATTGAAATGACACCACACCCTTAGACGTCTTATGCATGCCACTGTTTCAATCTTTTGAGCTCGTCTTTCCTCTTACTAGCCAGGGCCAACTTGGGCAAGGGCAGCCTGGATACTCGCCCAGGGCACATCCTCATAAACAGTAAAATAGAGCTTACTTTTAACCTTATAAAGAACAACAAAAGGTTCATATTTTCTTCTTTTTATTTTTTATAAGAGCCCAAAAATAGGCAAAAATAAGGACCCATTTTTTTACTTTGCCCAAAGCGTATAAAATACTAGTAAACTGCCTTGTTACTAACGTTCTACTTTTTCTTTTCTTAATACATTCCCCCCTTCATCCCGTATCACAAAAATAAGTAGTATTTATAACATGGATAGAGGATTAGTTTCAACGGAGTTAATTGTAGGCTCCCAATAAAAGTAGTTTTCTTTATCTTTCTACCTCGAGTTGAAATTGAAGGCTCTACTTCCTTCCTTAAAATAAAATGGCTCAAAAAGATGTTTACGTAACTAATTTATAAGGAGCATTCGATAAATAAATTGGGGAAACTTCTTCCCTTAATAAAATTCTCATTGTTTATCTAAAAGAGGCATTGTTTTCATTAATTGGCCTCTGTTCGTAATCCAATTTCATTAATTTTGATTTCTCACAAACCAAACATACCTATAAAATAGGAAGAGAATAGTAGTCAAAATGCTTTGAATATTGGCTATTTTCACCTTTTAATATATTTTAATGTAACATATATTAAATTTAAATAAAGATAAGGTTTGATTAATGTTATTTTGAAATTTAACGGTTAAGAATTGCAAAGTTAAAATATAAGGATTAATTAACTATTAAATTATCTTATTTATTAAGGTGGTGGTGGTGGTGGTAGTAGTAGTAGTAGTAGTAGTAGTAGTAGTAGTAGTAGTAGTAGTAGTCATCATCATCATCATCATCATCATTATTATTATTATTATTATTATTATTATCATCATCATCATCATTATTATTATTATTATTATTATTATTATTACTACTACTACTACTACTCATATTATTATTATTATTATTACTACTATTGTTGTTGTTGTTGTTATTATTATTATATTCTTCTTCTTCTTCTCCTTCTCCTTATTATTATTATTGTTGTTGTTGCTGTTGTTGCTGTTGTTGCTGTTGTTGTTGTTGGGATCCCGCCCTTGCGAGTCACGTGCCCAACGTCCTACGTGACATCTAAACACGTATCCCACAAGGGTGGCGTGCCCACACCAAGTCAAACCTCAAAAACGAACTCATTTCTCCTATTTTAGAACAGATTTTGGAAAACCTTAAATCAAAATTTTCAATAAGACTTCTTCAGAATATTTATTCCCCTTTGTCACGTTTCTAATGACACCAAAAATATTCAATTTGGTTCAGAAATCTAAAAGTTATAGCCTAAACATTCATGAACTGTTATTAATCGAGACTACATACTAAACTCAATTTCCATCCAGAAATTGAAAGTCTTCAAGACTGAATTAAAAATCAATTCCTTTAGAAAACTTATAGCTCTATGTCTCTAGTTTAATTAGTGACAAGAATCATCACATTTGGAGCTCTACAGGTCAAGATATCACCAAAATACTGAAGCATTTTCAGTAAAAATATCCAACTCATACTCTTTCAACCGATCCTCTCACTTTGATTCAATCAATCCTTTTTGAATTAATCCCAAAAGCTATAAATTTTTGTGGAGAGATAGAGGAATGTGTTAGGAATCCAATGCTTCAAAAATCAGGTCATTTGGAGGTCGGACGACAAAGTTATGGTCAAAAGAGTTAAACATGTTCAATAAAATAGCCTTCTTTGGACAAATAGGGAAGTCGCGATCGTGCACATGCACGACTGCGACATCCGGGTGATCCGGCCAAGTCGCAATAGTGTGCATGCACGATCGCGACATTCTGGTGGTCCTGCAAAGTCGCGATCGTGCGCGTGCATGAGCGTGACATTCAGGTGAACCTGCGCTCTTTCTTCTCCGACCTGCTTTAGTAAAAGGGCATAACTTTCACTACAATTATCGGATTAAGGTCGTTCAAAGACTGTTTTAAAGAATACTTCTAGAAATACAACTTCTATGAAGACCTCAAAAACAATTTTTGCCTCTATAAGGGTTAAAATTCCCAATCAATGTAGCTGTCCCGAAAGTTCACCCTATGCAGCAACACAAACTTCAAATGATCATAACTTCTAGCCCAGATATCGAAAAATTTCATACTTTATAGTGTTAGAAAGCTAGAAAGATAAGCTACAATTTTTGTGAAGACAATTTTGTCAAACTCTGCCTAGATCAACCCAAAATTTTCAGACTTCAAATTAAAAAAAAAACCAACATTTCAACTTTTTATTCTAGTCATTTCCACTCCATTTCTGTCAACTTATTCATCATAAATTTCATAGTACCCTTAAATATTCAAGTTTACTAAAAAATTCATAATCATCACAAACCAAATATCAATTATTTACTCTTCATATTCTGCATTTTACATTCTCTATTTTTCTTCTCAACTTCCATCTAAGCTCAATATCATCCATAAACAAATTATAGTCCATGATTAATCATGAATATCAACAACAGAACATACACATATATACCTACTCATCATCAACTTACTACATTCACTACCTTAATCTTGTATATCATTTCAAATTCAAGAAATCTCCTTTTTCTTTACTCATGACTAATCACTAACAATTTCTCATTTAATAGTTCTAACTTCCAAGAAAAGTTTGGGGTCTAACCGACTCACTTTTAGTTGTTATTGTTGTGACCGAGGGCCTATAACTGTCTTGTATCCATTGTGGATACTAGGCTCATTGATAATTGTCCCATATCGTTGGGGATACCGGGTTTATTATATATAGTGAGCCTTTGGCTCTTAATCACTTTCTAAGCTTTAAGCTCTTTTCACTTTATGATCTTTAAACTTTTCTTCTCGACGGCTACTCCGGTCATAACAGCCCTTATCTTTTCATGCATTCATGTATGAATTGCTTCACATGTATTCAGACAATCAAATGTGTTCAATGTTACACGTTCATATTCACTATCACTATCTCATTCACATCTGTCATCGGACCTTAGTCCGACATTCAACATTTAAGTTAAGAATACACATAGTTAGTTAAATTCACATTCAATGAGCACTTCCAATGTTATTCATGCATTAGACGCCTCGAACATTCAATGTCTAGAGTTAGCACAATCACATTCATCAAATCATTCAATACAGAATTTAAACAGAACAATCATTTAATGTAAGACTATCTAGGTTGACTCACAGTACGCTTCAGATTAGTATTAATTTCCATGATCTAGAAACATCTGGATGTAGATGTTTTATCCTGCACATCAACGTTATGTAATACACGTATTGAACACACACATTATTAATTGCACAATCTTATGAATACTCAATCACATATATATGTATATGTGTTGTGTATAATGTATGCTTAATGACAATCCCGGGTATATTACCTAAATTCACATCTTATGCTCATTCTTATTACATAATTCATAAACATCTAATTGAACTTAGGTTTACACTTCATTTCAACATAATCAATTTAAGTTCACCATTCAATCCTTATCCGTTGTTCTTAGGCTTACACCTCAAGAACACTTGGTTATTCTAATATCATAACTCAATTTCTCGTCATTTCTTTTCGAACATTACATGCTCTCATAATATCCAATTCTCATTCACATTTACTTAATACATATTACTCAACTCCTTTGAATCATAACTACAATCATATGAACATCTTCATTCACATTATACTCATGCCTATGGTACTTTGATATCATCAATTCATTCACTAAGTTATAGCCCTAATTATCACTTCATACATATCACATATTAGTCACTTAATCCAAGCATCATTCTAGGTTCAATTCAGGCCCTATTCTAGCCTAAATCAAGGCCAAACGGCCAGTGAATGTTCATTGGGTAGACCTTCACGGGTCACTTACAGAAACGTTAAATTCTAACCCTTTAGATAGCAAAATCTCTCCTTAGGGTTTGCATAAAAGTTGTAGAACTCGAAGTCCTCTTCGAAAGCAAACTTAAATGACCTCAATCAGAGATCAAAAAAAAATTTATACCTCTTTCCCCAAAACCTATCCAATTGCATCCTTATTTTGCAGATTTCTAACTCTTTACTTACTTCATTCATTACCTTATACTTGGTCTATCATTTATAGTTTAATTACTCATCATTTCCCCATAATTCTTAACTACATTTCAACTCAATATCATCCATAGACAAATTATATTCCATGATTGATCATGAAAACTAAAAATAGAACATATACATATATATATTCATCATCATTTTTCTGTTCATATTTATCTTCATTTCCACTTTCATTTCACTTCTAAGTATCACCTTAATTTAGCTCATTTCAAGAACATAAATTAACATCTTAGTTAACATAACTTTCACTTTCATTATACCCTTAATTGACAACTTATAACATCTACATAGAAACTCATCACTCATGGTTTTCATACTCTCAAAACAGAACACAAACACATGTATTCAACTTTAAGTCAACCTTTGAAACTCTTAAAGACAAAATTTGAATTCAATGTCTTCATGAAAAATGTAGTCATATGTCTATAATTTAATCCAAATTAAAAATCATCCTATTTGGATATCTATAAATCAATTCATGGTAAAATACCGATGCATATCCAATGGAAATGTTACAGCTAACATATTCTAGCACACTTTAAACATCATTATCACTTTATCTCTAAACTTCCATCCTAGTTCTTCTCTTTTGAAGACACTACACTTTCCTTTTCTTTAACTTCAATACTCAATCCAATTCATTTCTAAAACAACCTATGATCCACGTTTTTATACATCAAAAACAAAACTTGAAAATATCCATTCACAACTTAATTTTTCTGTACTTCTTTCAACATCATTTTTGGATTCATTCTAGCTCTAAATCATCTCAACACCAAATCATACATTATTTTTCATAAATCATAGAAAAACAAGATATAAAGAAATTCATTTCTTCATGATCATTTTATCACCAACTATCATCATATGCGCTTTTATTTAGACAACCCATGAAGAACAAAGTTTAACTTGCTTGATTTACCCAAAGCTTCTTCAAGAGTCTCCAAGAAACCCTAACCTCCCACATCACGCGATTATCACCATCATTTAAGGTAGAAGGGTTAGGTCTTTTAGTAACAAGATGGAGATAGCAAGGTATTTAAGTGGCTAGTGATGGAAGAAAGCAAGGTTCACTTTGATACTTGGAGAAGAGAGTGTTGTGAGAGGGAGAGGAAGATGAAGAAAATAAAGAAGATGGAGAAAAGAAGCATGTATCGTATATGAGATGGTGTTTAACGGACACTCTCAGGTCAGCTTCAGTAATTTGTGATTTGGACCAGTTTAGAGGCCGAATCTCGCTTTAAGATCTCTAATACGAGTTGTAGATCTCGATCTCTTCTTTCTAATGGTCTAAAAACAAAATCAATCTAACATTTGTGGTGAACGTTATGGCATTCGCGCCAAGATAGGTTCAAATTGATTTGAGGTATGAACATGGTCCATTCTTTTGATCATAACTCCCTCATCCGACATCGAAATGGACTGATTCTTGAAGCAATGGATTCATAAGACATGTATCTATCTCTACATGAAAATTTGTATCATTTGGAGTTAATTTGGGAAAGTTTGCATTAGAATAAGTGAGAGGTTGGCTGTGAGGGAATAATTGGAGTATGTGCACACTTAGGCTTTTTAAGCATATCTTAAGCCATAGAGCTCCAATTGAGGTGATTCTTGCTTCAAAGAAACCTAGAGACATAGAGCTATGATTTCTATGAAGAAGTCAAATTAAAATTCGGATTTGAAGATTTCCAAATTCTGTTCGCAATTAGGAGAAATAAGTTTGAGCATGGTAATTGTTTTGTATGGGCACGCCATTAAGCCTATTATGAGGAAAATTTTTGGGATGTTATAAAAAAAATAAAGATGAATCGATGATGGATATTGAGGGTTATTTGAAGTAACCTGATAGGGTGCTATGTGCACGTCTTATGTTATGATATTTGGAGCGATCGTTGGGCTTCGAAAACGGGGCCCAACAATGTAAATAATCTTTTGACTTAAGGACTCCAAGGTTATCTTATATGGGGATTGTTATGTTTTGATACTACTTATGACCTATTCTAATCATAGGTAGTCATTGGATGTAGCGAGGTAATCGAGCGATTAAAATAGGATTCATCACCTTAAAATAATTAGGGAGAATATTTTATTATTCTTGATTAGTATTAATTTGTGAAATCCATAGCCAAGATAGAATGACACTTTGTAAATAGTTTACAAATGTCATTAATTGAATCAATAGCTAATAGTAGAGTTCTAATATGATTAAACTCAAAATAGAGTAGACATTAATTTCATACTCTATATGTAATCAGAACATTGAATGATGAAATGATTGAATTATATGAAAAAGTAATGCATAAAAAGGTTACTCAAAATCACTTTAACATTCTTAAATATTTAGATAGTTACGATGTATTTTTAGATGTTAATCTTGATATATAAATATAAGTTGTCTAATTAGAGAAACTTTATGATTAAATATAAGATATTTAATAAATATAGATCAATATGAGATATTAAATCTTATTTGGAAATAATTGGTATTTAATTCAAATTATTTGTAATAATAATTAAAGTTTAATTGAAATTAGAGTTAAATTACTATAATTTCCAAAAGCTATTATAAATAGGCTTAAACTCTAGTAAAGCTAGCACTCCTTGCTTAATCATCTCTACAATAGTTACAGAATTCTCTCAACTTATTTTATAGAAATTGTCAAAGGTTAAACACTTGTGTGACTACGATGATTGAGATGATCTAGTTTTAAAAACAGTTTAAGAGATATGACAATAATCAAACTTCGAAATATGGTACGAATTAAAATTCATACTTTATTATGATTTAATTGTTAATTATTTTATAGAATTAAAGTGATCTTGATTTTTTAAAAATCAAAATATGACAAATTTTTGCAATTATTTTGTTGTAGTTATGATGGGATCTCATCCTTATTTCCCCAAACCGGAGGCAAAAACAAGACTTGGGAAAGGGACGGCGAAGAACAGTTTGTGGAATTAAGCCCTAAATCTAATGTTTACCATGTCCTCAAACACGTGTATCCCTGCTAAGTTGTTTGGGCCAATTTTGACCGATGTTTTGAACAATTTAATCCCCATTCTTTCAATAACCTTCATTTTTAACTTCTCCGAACAAAAAACAAAAGACAAAAGATTTTCCGTTATCCTCAAAGCTGTCAGGGAGCAATGATTTAGGGGCCGTTTGGTTCCACTTCCGTTTTTCTGTTGTTGTTTTTGGTTTCTGTTTCCTGTTTTTGGTTTCTGTTTT
>JANZLH020000010.1:546846-566320 GCA_026770325.2 Erythroxylum fimbriatum | reverse complement strand
AAGGCTAAGGTAAGAGCTAGCACTCTTTTCTTTAGTCTAGCTATTCCCGGGTCAAAAGGGTTTGTCCCGGTTAGGTTGTCCGACCTCTGCGTGGATACCATTAGAGACGGTCTACGTTGGTCATTATGGTTTGACTGATTATACATACACATGGATCCTGGCTTTCGGGAACATCCCGGAACAAAAAAGTTTTGTTTTCTGCACTGTGTTCATGTGATGGACACACCGGGATTTTCCTACAGTTTTCTTTGTCAATTGTTTATGCTTAAATAGATAAATATGATATTTAACCTAATAATTATGCTACAATCCTGGTCTGGGAATGTGAGATTAACAAATTGATAGGTTGTAAACTTATAGTTGAGAGTATGGTTAAAACTGATAGGCTAGTTATAACTTAATGTCTTTAGTTTATAATTGAATGATGTAATCATACAAAATAAGTTGTATTATATAATATGTATATCAGTATTGTATAATTGTGTATATTGAATATTTGAATTATTGGGTTTTGACTTATTAGTGAATTGTGTTGAATGAAATTGAAGTATCTAGTGTATGTTTGCTCTCCATTGTGGAGTTAACTTGAGTATGAAATTAAGAATGTTGATTAAAATTAGTGAATGAAAATTGTTAAATTAAAGTTGAGAATTAGGATTTTTGTAACAATGTTGATTAAAATTAGTTAAGAAAACAAAATAATTATAAGCATTACAAATTAAATTGTATAAGTAAACAAACTATATTGGTTTATAGTTGAATTTTGAGATTACATAAAGTTGTAAACTTATAATTGTGAGTTATAGTTGAAGTTGAATATGTTATAGTTGTGAGTGTATGTCTTTAGTTTATGGTTGAATTGTCTCATACAAAGCGAGTTATATTATATAAGATGTATATGTTGAATACTTGAATTGTTAGTTTTTGACTTATTGGTGAATTGTGTTGGATAAAATTGAATTATATATGATATAATCAAAGTCGTTCTTAACGTTTTACAGGCCCTAAACAAAGTAAAAAAAAGGGCCCCAATAAATTGATAATATATAAATATGTAAATTTTTAAAGCATATTTTTATTACTAAAGAGGCTACCTTAAGTCCCTCATTATGACAATTGAAGAATCTAATGGGCTTCATTAATTCTTAACATTAAGATTAATATAACAACTAAAAAAATCAAATGAAAAAAATATGTAAAGAAAATAAAGAAAGCTAAGAGGATTTGCCTCATTTTGTTCTTTATGAGTGTCAAGAGTGAACTAGGCCCCTTTTTTTTTACCTCATTTTGTTTTTCCAGAGTGGGCCCTATTTTGCCTCATTTTGTTTTTTATATGAAGGTGGGTCATTTGGACAACCTTTCTACTAGTTATGGTAAGGCTGCGTAATATTGGACTTCCCCATATCCCGCGATCTAACAGGATTCATATTGGTTGTTGTTGTTCTTTATAAAGGTCAAAAGTGAGCCTTATTTTGTTATTCATAAGAGTGGGCTCCGGGCAGATGCCTTTTCTGCCTGGATGTAATCATACAAAATGTGTTATATTATATAAGATGTATATGTGTATTGTTTAATTGTGAATGTTGAATGTTGAATACTTAAATTTTTAGTTTTTGACTTATTGGTGAATTATGTTGAATGAAATTGAATTTTATATCACACAAAACGAGTTATATTATATAATATGTATTTGTGTATTATGTAATTGTGTTTAAGATGTATGTGCTTTTGTGTTAGTTTGGACTTTTGAAATAAAAATACATATATTTTCGTAGTAGTTGATAATGAAATTATGTTTTCTTTATTTTGATATAAAGTTGTTAATTTTGATATATGTCTTTATTTATTTTTACAAATAAATGGAAAAAAGTTCAATTACTCCTAAAAATTCAACCACTTCAGAAAGAACATGCTAAATTGGTTCTCGAAATGAAGAACCATACTGTTTGATTGTTTTGTAACAAGAATTTGAAAGGTGGAGGAATCATCAGATTAAAGAAGCCTTTAGCTAGGTCAAAGGTAATGTAGAACTTTGTAAAAAGGTGAGTCATGATGTTAAATGACAAATAAAGAATTTTCTTAAAGAGTATCAACACGAGAAAAATAAAAGGCAGAGATTGAATTACGAAATTGGTAGTGGAAATTCGTTTGATGGTGTTCAGGATGATAGTGAAAAAGTTGAAGGTGGTAGTATTCCTACCCAATAAAAAGTGAATATTGCACCTGATGTTAGAAAAAGAAGAAGTAGATGTTTAATTTGTTTGCACCATGAACCACTCCTAAAGATTAACCTTCAATTCGTAGTGCCTTACAATAAAGAAAACCAGCTCATAATGTGGACATGGCAATGGCTAGATGGTGGTATGATTAAGATATATCATTCAATGTTTCCTAGTCTTATTATTATTAGCCTATGGTAGATGCTATTGGCTCCTATAATCCATGATACAAAACTCTTCAATTGATGACTACAAAGGTAAACTTTTAAGTAGCTCTGTTTATGAAATTAAAAGTTATTTGGATGAAAGAAAAATGACTTAGGCTACATTTGGGTGTTCAATCATGTGTGATGATTGGATAAAAAGAAGACATGAGCCTATTATTAATTTTTTGGTTTATTCTGCAAAGGGCCTAATGTTTTTGAAGTATATTGATGCATCTTGCCTTGTTAGGAATGCTGAAACTCTATTTGAAATATTCGATGAAGTTGTGAATGAAGTTGAACCAAAAAATATTATTCAGTTCATTAGTGACAATGATTCTATTTATAAAGCGGTTAAAAGAAGATTGTAAAGTAAGTATAATTCTTTTTATTGGACTCCTTGTGCTGCACATTGCATTAACTTGATGTTGGAAAATGTAAGAGATGCTAGTTATTTTTCTATTATTAATGAGACTTTATATAAAGCAAAAAAGGTGACCAAGTTCATCTACAATCATGCATGTGCCGTCCTGCTATTACAAGATTTGAAAAAATGTCTTATCACTTTAGTGTTTTATTATAATGATGAAAGAGGTGAGATAAATGTTTACAAGTTATAAGTGGGTTGCAACTTAACATCTTAGGTTTTATGCTTGATTGGAGATTTCAAGAATTATACTTAAAGATACTGAATTTTGTTCCTGATGTCAATTTGTCATTTGAGTTTGTGAGTCTTTGGTACGGTTACTTCATGTAGTTGATAGTAATGAAAAGGCAACAATGAGTTATTTTTATAATGCTATGGAGAAGGCGAAGGAAGCAATCAAGGTCAATCTAAAAATTTGTACACATCTTATCTTGTAGTCATCAATAAGAGATAGGAAAGCCAACTTTACTCTATGTCAATTAAAGCTAGGGCATTTTTGAATGCTAGTATCTATTTCAGACCAAGGTTTGCAACGAAAGATGAAGTTAATAGGAGAATGCTATTAACTATTACAACAGTTGTTGCCCATGGGATGATGCAATATCTCCTAAGCTCACAAATGAAAATTTATAAGGAGGATTTTAGTGATTTTGGTATGCCAATTACTATTCGTCAAAGAGACAAACTTAATTCAAGTATATATTTCACTTTTTTTACTTGTTGAAAATTAATTATCACTTAGGTGGGACTATTGGGCAAGTTTTATATCTAATAATAAAACTCTCAATACTAGCAAGTATACGAATAGTATCTTATAGTATAAAAGGTTATAATTCCCACGAGAATTATGCAATAGCTAACAATTTGAACCTAACTTTGTCTAAAGTATTTCGAAATTGATTTGAATTAAATATAAATAATAGAAATTGAAATAAATAAATAAAACAAAACAAATAATCAAATGGTAAGTGAGCTGCCAATTAAAAATAAGGTTTGATCAAGATTGAATACTTAGGAACTATTCTTTCTTTATTTTGTTTCGTTTACTATTATTGATTCAATTTATGTGTTTGATATTAGATTTCCTAAAGTATTGATTACTCTCTCTTAGGATCTAATCAATTAATCCTAATTGAATTCAAAATTTTCATATTTACAATTTCTCAATTTACAAAACTATCCCTAATGTCTTCAATTAGATTTGAAGCTATCTAATAGATAATTAATTTCACAGCCAAGATCTCTCTCCTATTGACTGTAAACTTGATAATTGTAGGTCTATTAAACTGCAAACTCTCGTTGTACAATCTAAAACTAATGACTTTTGACTCACTCTCTCGATTTCTTGTCAAATTTATGTATGAACAATTATCACAAACATTCAGAAATATATTGAATTCAACAATGAATAAAGTCACAAAATAAATCTAGAATAATTCCTAATTTGAGTTTAGAACTCCATGAACATATTTAACATCAAGAAAGTCATATTACACATTAAGGATAATGAAAGAAATAAGGGAAAAAGAATAAAAACTCTAATTGCTTCTTGATTTGGAAAGTTGCAATTTTTTGATGTTCTTCTTGGTCTCTCCACTTTTGATTCACTTTGATGCAATAACTGCTATGTTATTTTTTGTATTTCACATTCTTATATATTGCTTTAGGTTCATGGGATCGTGTCTAGGGTTTTTCCACTCTGTTGGGTTCCAAAAATAGCCCTTAAAATAAATGAAAAATTTTATGCATTGAAACCCTCTAGCATGAACGTGTTTTTTCGTTCTAGCACGATCATGTCACCTTCAAGCTTCCTCCATCTTCTTCATTCTTTAGTGTCCTGATTCCAAATACTCACAAACGCATCAAACACCTCATAAAACATAAAATTAAGATCCAATCATTACTTTAAACCAAACAGACACTTAAAATACATACAAAAATCTAGCAATAACATAATTTTAAGCCTATACACAAGATAATTATCTAAGAAATACTTAAAAATACATTTAAACATCTAGTAAAACATCGTATAATATCAAGGACCAATTTGGAAGTGGTGCTCTAGAATTGCAAAAGTTTGCAATTTGAATTCTAAGTTAATGTGTGAGTGCAACAAGATATGAAAAGAATTGAAGTATATTTGAATTCATCTATTCCAAGAAAAGGAATAGATTGGAGTACAAAAGATTGAATGACTTGGTTTTTGTTCAATACAATTTAAAACTTTAGGAAATGTATGTTATTATCATTATTAAGTTAGATATAAATTCTTATAATTTTTTAATAATTTAATTTTGTTGTTTACCAAGATTCTTAATAGAATAAGTAGTTTAGTAGACCCAATTTGTGTTGACAATAACGATCTTTTGGCATATTGAGTTTCTGAAAAATCAGATTTGATATATGAGAGTAACTTTGAAGATAATCTTGGATGAAAAAGTATTGACATATTCTTTAGTGCAATGAATTTAAATGATGACGATAATGAAGCTCTTTTCGAAGATTTTGTACCAAATGAGAATTAAGGTTAATGAAATTTTAGTAACAATTTGATTTTATGAAATTCTAGGTTTTTGATTACTCTTCTTTTAATTTCACTTATAGATGTTAAATTTTATATATGTAATATAATTGAAAATATTTTTATTTCAAGTTTCACTTTTAGTTTGTTTTTCGATACAAACTCATATTATAAATTATAATTGTTAAAGAGTCATGAATATTTATTATTCCTTTTATGTGATGTTTTAATGTAATTATTATTTTTATTATTCTTAATTTTATATATGAATGATGATTAAATGATTTTTCATATTAATTATGGTTACTATTTATATGTGAAATATGTGAAAATAATATTGATAAAAATAAATAAATTATTTTTATTTTAAATATCTATTATTATGATTTTTAAAGACATTGTTAATGTAAAATTATAACTTATATAATACTAAAATATTATTTACAATTTTAAAAATTAAGCACTATTGAATAAATTAAAAAAATTATCTGTATACAATATTTACCAATGCTGGTGAACTATACCAGAATAACAGTAAAAGGCCAAATGGAAAGGCGGCTTCCCAAAAATACGTTTAATTTCGTTCTGAACCAGAAGCCAAAGTATCCTCAATCTCAGAATCAATCAAAACCCTAGAAATCGACAGACTGAGGAAAGAGCAAATCGAAGAAGATGGTGTTGGCACAGCTAGGCGGGAGTATCTCCCGAGCAATTCAACAGATGAGCAATGCCACCATCATCGACGAGAAAGTCCTCAACGACTGCCTCAACGAGATCACCCGCGCTCTTCTCCAAGCTGACGTTCAGTTCAAGCTCGTCCGCGACATGCAGTCTAACATCAAGAAGATCGTCAATCTCGACGACCTCGCCGCCGGCCACAACAAACGCAAGATCATCCAACAAGTACAAAATTTTAGTTTTGTTTTGTCGGATTTAGGAAATTGATTCCTTATTTTGTTGTTTTATTTTCTTAAAGAAAAAGAAATGGTCTTCATCATATTTGGGCTTAATTTGATGTTAGTTTGTGTTTTTCAGGCAATATTTAACGAGCTATGCAGAATGCTGGATCCTGGAAAGCCTTCATTCACTCCGAAGAAGGGAAAGACTAGTGTTGTCATGTTTGTTGGTCTACAAGGTGGAGAGGTTTTTACAGTGAATATGGTTTGTAGTGGCTACTTTATTTGCTCTATGCTACTATAATTGATATGGACATTCTTCTCTGCTTCTGAAAATTCCAGGGTCTGGGAAGACCACAACATGCACAAAATATGCACATTATCATCAGAGAAAAGGTTGGAAGCCTGCTTTAGTGTGTGCAGATACATTCAGAGCTGGTGCTTTCGATCAGCTGAAACAGAATGCCACTAAAGCTAAAATTCCTTTCTATGGAAGGTAACTTGAAAAAGATAGGGCTTTTATCTGTACAGTTGAGGGATAAATGCATAATAACTGAAGATTAGTTTAGCAGAACAATGCATAAGTGTTATTGTGTAGTTCGTTGAATCACTTAGTTTTTTTGCATCTTTTTGCCCTACAGTTACATGGAGTCAGATCCTGTTAAAATTGCTGTTGAAGGTGTGGAAAGATTCAAGCAGGAAAACTGTGATCTAATAATTGTTGATACCAGTGGGCGTCATAAACAGGAAGCTGCTCTTTTTGAGGAGATGCGTCAAGTTTCTGAAGCAACGGTATCATCTTGTATTAAATCTTCTGATGACATTCTAATCTATTGGATTTAAGTTCCATAAATTTATCCACCTTCCCTTCTCTCTTTCTTTTCCCCCTATATATTTCTCTAGAAACCAGATCTTGTTATCTTCGTCATGGATAGTAGCATTGGTCAAGCAGCATTTGATCAAGCTCAAGCGTTTAAGCAAAGTGTTTCAGTTGGAGCCGTGATTGTTACCAAAATGGATGGCCATGCAAAGGGTGGTGGTGCTCTTAGTGCGTAAGTATTGCGGTGATTGTAGCTTTCTTGGTTTAGATTAACTGTCTAATTTTCCAACTCTACTCGTAATGGATTTCTCAATTTAAATTCTGAAATCTGTTTTTGTTTGACTTTCTTTCTAACTATCGTTAAGTTGGGATGGACCTAAACTTTCTGCTCTTTATCCTTTTGAGCATATTTCCTTACTCTTTTCCTTTGTTTCTAATCTATTTATCCATTGGGGAAGGGAACATTCCCTTTCGCTGCAATATGATTTTAAGCATTAAATTTTTTCCTGCTCTTATTTGAGCGTTGAAACTGATATGCCATTTATTTTCCATTTACAGTGTTGCAGCTACAAAAAGTCCCGTCATATTTATTGGCACAGGAGAGCATATGGATGAATTTGAGGTCTTTGATGTTAAACCTTTTGTTAGTCGTCTTTTAGGTATCTCACTTTCCTTGTTTTCTTTTTCTCTTTTTTCCTGAGGATGTTCTTGTGACCTCAAATCTGTAAATATTATTTTCGACTAGGCATGGGTGATTGGTCTGGATTCATGGACAAAATTCACGATGTTGTTCCAATGGATCAGCAGCCTGAACTTCTTCAGAAACTTACAGAAGGGACCTTTACCCTGAGGATAATGTATGACCAATTTCAGAACATACTCAATATGGGACCTATTGGCCAGGTTTTTATCTTCCTAACCTTTGTTTAGTTGGGTAAATGACATAACTTCTTTTGTGGTTTTACCAATTTTACTACAACTTTTTGTGTTTCAATAATCTTAGTGACTCTAAATTCCTGCAAATCTTTTTCTGCTAACTTTCTCCAATAGTATACACAAATTTATCATACCTAGATATTGACGTCCAGTAAACCACAAGGAAGAATGTGTCCAAACAGGTAGATTTTTTGTTGCAAATATCATTATTCATATTAAAATTATAACATTATTAATCTGTCATATTTCATTAATAGTTAATGATATCTCAATCAATTTAAAATGATAGTTTTTCTTAAAGTTTTATCTTATATGATAATAATAATAATAATAATAATAATAATAATAATAAAAGATGATAATAATAATAATAATAATAATAATAATAATTAAGAAGAAGAAGAAGAAGAAGAAGAAGAAGAAGAAGATGCTCAATATGTTATTACAATTTTATAATTTTATTTATGTATTGCAATTGTTATATAATTATGTAATAATAATATTTAATTTATTTGAAAATAATTTATTTGTAGTCATTTTTATTTATAAATTATTTATTTTATATATTTGTAAAAATATAAATTTATAAATAATTTATTTATAGTAATAATTATTTAGAATTAATTTTTAGTGCAACAGACCAATGGAACAAAAAAATTATTTAGTATTTACATTGAATTTAGCGAGTCAATATGATAAGAAAAAATAATTAGTATTGGTACTAAGTCCAGTAGACTTGCCTTATCTGACAAGAAAAGTTAATTGATATTTATTGATTAACAATAAAAATCAACTTGTCAATTTTTACATATTTAAAAATATTAATTATAGTAAAATATAAGAAATTGATCGCGTTTACTTAGTAATATGATTGCATAATAAAGTGAAAATTCAATGAAAGACTTTTAATTTACTATCTTGTTAAATTGATTAAAATATTAATAATTATTGATAAAACATGATAAATAAATTTATTATTAATTATCAGTTAAATCAAATTATAATTATATATTGAATAATTTATGTTTTTGTATAAAAAATGAGATGTATATATAATAAAATAATAAAATGTTACAGTTTTATTTATTAGTAAAATAGTCAATAAAATTAATTATTATAAATTATACATAAAACGAGAAATCAAATTTAATATTATCATATAATAAATAAAAATTTAATAAAAGACAATTTGTTTATCATATTAAATTGTATGTTATTAATAATTAAGAAATATGATGAATTTTTAATTTTAATGAAATAAAATAATAATATATATTAAATAATATTGTTTTTAAGTAAGGATATGTAAATATAAGTAAATAAAATTAATAAATGAATCTGTTTGATACATTATTTTTATAATTTGTTAATCATCAATCATTCGCCTATGATGTGACTGTTCGTGTGAAAAAGGTTCGTTAGGTGTGTGCTTTGTCAGTATTTTTAACAAAAAAAGGTTGCTGGCGAAATTACAATGAAGGTTGAAGACTTTTACTTTTTTACAGATTAATGCGTCTTAAAAAGTGTGGTTTGCTGTGTTGTTCTTGTAATGCTATTACGAATTTGCGACAGTTTTAATGTAGTCATTTCTTTGTTTAGCTTCTTATATCATTTGATGACGCTTGTTGTCTTATCTTTGTAGATGTTTCAAATGCTTCCAGGATTTAGTGCTGAATTAATGCCGAAAGGTCATGAAAAGGAAAGCCAGGCAAAGCTGAAGCGCTACATGACTATAATGGATTCAATGACAGCTGAAGGCAAGTAATTATGTGAAATTTACTTGACTCTTAAAATCCTGGGCTTCCTTCCAACGATTATTTCTTTGTATGTTACAGAGTTAGATAGTACAAACCCAAAGCTTATGAATGCATCTCGTATTATGAGGATCGCACGAGGTTCTGGGCGTCAAGTGAGGGATGTGGAGGAAATGCTGGAAGAGTATAAACGCCTTGCTAAGGTTTGGAGCAAAATGAAAGGACTGAAGATTCCTAAAAAGGGTGAAATGAGTGCATTATCTAGGAATATGAATGCGCAGCAAATGAGCAAAGCTCTTCCTGCATCAATGTTGAAGCAGATTGGTGGAATTGGTGGCTTGCAAAACTTGATGAAGCAAATGGGTGCTAACAAGGATATGATGGGAATGTTTGGAGGGGACAAGTAGTTTGACCCAAGTGTCACAACATATATTCTCAGACGTATGTCCACAATCATGTTTGCAGAGGCTTCTCGATTAACAATATCTTGCAGGAGTTGCACTGCAGCAGCGAGCCCTCGTTTCAAAGAACTGTCTGGCGTGATACACTTCTCACCCATTTTGCTTCATAAGCTTCGCTTCTTGATAATGACTGTATAATCATAAACATCAGGCGACCGAGAATAGTTGTTTGGATGTTGGCCAATTCCTCAAAAACTTATTAGTACATACTGATTTTGGGTTTTGTTAGGTCTAGAATGATAATATGAACATTTGGAAAACTCTCTTAGAGAAGTGGCGTACTATTAACAACAGTCAATAACACAAGTAGCTTTGTTACTGAAACTTTCATAATTTTTCGACAATTAGGAAAATTCTGTTACGTTTTGTGCCAAGGAAATCGGACATATTCTGTACCATTACCTAAGAAATGTCATTATGCACAATTATTTAAAAAAAATGCCACAATCTTTTTATAAACACAATGATTTAACAGTCAAGGTTGGTATGGTTGTATAATGCTTCACATGAGAGCTCGGTGTTCAGCACTACCTAAAAGGGCCTTACTCTTCGTCTCGTAATTTACATGTTATAACTTCTAACAGTAAGGTATGGACATAATTTGACATTTTATCTCTCCAAGAACTTGCTCAAGACTCTGTTTCTGAAAGGACTTTCCTCTTCCTCCTCGTCTTTATCAGACTTTGCATTTGTGCTCAGAGTATAACGGATTACGGAGTTGACCTGCATCCTCAACCTTGCATTGTCGATGAAAATCTCAGTCAACATCTTCCTCGGGTCGTTATAGGCTCCATCGTTGCCATTGTTGTTCCCAGTCTCGTCTGATTTACGCAGAGAGTTCTCAACATCTTGTGCTAAGAGTTGTGCCTGTTCAAGTTTTCATTAAACATTATGTAAAGCTTAGACCAAAGATAATATGAGAAAAAAGAAGTTAAAAATGCAGAAATATTCATGGAAAAGAAAGGCTATCGACAATAGAACTGGCTATTTCACCTATGGTTGTATCACTACATTGTCCCAGTATAGCCATTCTCCCATACAAGGGACCCATGCATTGGAACCGGTGGGACGTGGGAAAATATTTCCATAAAAATCAAGCAATATCAGAAGTCTAGGTATGTTGATCTCATATCAAACATGAAGCATAGGCATGCACTTTACTATAGCACAGCGTCTGACGCTTGCTTATCATCAGGCTTAAATTTGACTAGCTGGTTGAAATAAGTTGCTAGATCAATCGTTCTTTCAAATAGATGGGATCAATGTTTTATGCATATACTAAGAAGCACAAACTTCAGACAAGAAATTAAAGCTCCACAACTTTATTTATAGGCATGAGGTGCATGTATAAACATATAAGCTTTGTGTGGATCAGATGCAAGCTGCAACAGTTACCTCAGCAAGAAGGAGACCGATTCGGTTATCAGACGTTGTCAAGAGATCTATAGCATCAGAGGGTGATGAAGTTTCCACTACCAATTTATCTTCTTCTTCAATGAGAAAGTTAACACTACATTCCTGAAGCCTGTTGCGTAGAATTTCACACTCATGCAGCAACTTTGTATTAGAAGTATTTACATACTCCATTCTTTGTTTTTCCTTTTGAAGAACACGCTGAAAACAGGAACATAAAACATCATTAATTGATAGAAGATGCAAATCGCCACAATAATGTTTCTTAAGAAGATGAAGAAGATTCATTCAGACCAACACAATGGAAGTTACGGCTACAGAAGGGATAACTCAAATGACAAAACATGACCAAAAGGTTTTGATGGATACTTTAGCCCCTTACAAATTGGAATAATAAATTATACTTGCACAAACTCAATATCATGCAGCCTTCATGTTGTAAATTCTCCCGTGGGCAGTTACACGAGTGCATGGACTTCAGATAGGCATCGAATTAAGACTTAGAAACCCTTATTCATTCTGCCTTGTAAATATGTGTATACATCTCCTTTGATTAATCAGAGCCAAAAGGCCAAGGTTGGCCAGTGTTTTCCATCCCATGGTAACAACACCACCCTTCTTTCTTTGCACATTGCATTTAGATGTTTGAATATGTGGAATTATTTTTGTAAACTTTTTGGAAACCGAAAGGTATGCCTACCAGTCTTGGGGAGTTCCAGCAACGTCTTCAGAGGAAGGAAGGAACTTCGAAGTGCTACATGTTTGCTATAGTTAGTATGTATGGGTCAAAAGGAGGAAGGGAATGTATGCCTAATTCAGCTATAGACTCACTTTCTGCCTTACTTGATTACATCCAATTGATATTTTTTATATTTAAAAATTAAAGTCTTAACAATCAGAATTGGAACATCAGTCTGCTCATTGAATCACCTATCTCGTGCCTTTCATTTCAAGCAATACAAGTCCATGGTACCATCCAAGTCTAACTACCATAACAAATCAAAACCATAGAGAACAGAAGTTACCTCTATTTCTATCTTTTCTTTCATTAAGCGGCTAAGCTCCTGTTTCAGTTCCAACTGAGAACCTCTAAGAGATTTTACTTCCTTCACAAGAAGCTTTATATCAGCTTTTGATTTTAATTCCAATTCTTCATGACTTTTGTGCAGGTTTTCGAGCTCTTCTCTTGCAACATCCAACTCATGCAGTAACAATTCATTTTCTTGAATCAGTGCAGCTTTTGTAGACTCCGCATGTGATTTTTCATCCTGAAATTTACTTGCATGCAATTGACTAAGCCTACTTGCCTAAATAAAATGGGAAACAGTAAAAATATCAGAAGTTACAATATAAACCTGTTCATATTTCAACTTTATCTCCAGCTCCAAACACTGTCTACGAAGCTCTTCCACATCCCATTGCATTTGATTAAATCTTTCCCTTTCTGTGAAAACAGCTTGCTGCATATTGTCTTTACAATTGGTCCTGGTAGTTTCAAGATCCATTTCTAAATCTTTGACCTTCAAAAGGAAAAAGATAAGTTAATTTACATTCATGCCCTAACTGCTATTAGTACATTCATGCCCTAACTGCTATTAGCCTCGAGCTCAATTCCAAATATCTACAATTTTTGTATACAACACCTACCACTATCAATGGAACACTAGTGCTTTTAATTAGTTTCAACAATCGTACTAGAAAAATTCATACTTGCGCAGATTCAGAATAACACGAGCAATAAACACCTGAATGCAACAAGTCCCTCCATTGTCATCTTGGGATGTGCAACAACCAGTTAACCATGCATAAGTTTTTGAGTTCAACCCTACCATTCAAATCATAATTTTCAAGCAAGCGTATGACATTGTCAAAGACAATATGTTATGGTTAATAGCTTGTCTATGGAGGAACTGGAAATAAACAAAACCAATCATGGTGATGTAATATATAATCATAAGTATACTAAACCAAAAAAAGGAATACCATTGTCTATTATCATATGATTAGCTTGGTAAGATGTAGTCTGCTATATCTATTAATACCACAACCTACCATCCTAAGGACACCAAATATGCAAAACCCTGACTTATTTGAGATATAACCTAACTACTAAAATATTTCTATATGCTAAATGGTATAAATGAGATTTGCCTATATAAATTCTTGGGGAATGATTTAAGCAGCACTTACAAAATAATAAAGAAAAAGGAAGAGGATATGGGCATAAGAATCGTGAAAGCAACTTGCTGTTAGCAATGAAAATGAGATAAATTTGCAGTAAACAACAAGAACTGAATATTCATGTAATATGAGAGAAACCACTTCATAAAAAGCATGCTATATAATAATTCTTTCAAATTCATAGCTAGAGCTTTGGAAACATTAGATAATTTCATTTTGATGCCAAAATAAGAAACCAAACAATAACAATCTAGTAAGCATAAATATGCATGCCTTAGTTGTCAAGAATTGCCTCAGAGCAACTTCTTGATTTACTCGTGCTATAAGATCCTCCATGTCTGTTTTTGCTGTAGTTAGTCTCCGTTGCACAGTATCAAGAACCCTGTTCAGCTTAGTGCGTTCATATGCTGGAAGAAGAACTAGTGCATCCCTTGGCAAATGTAAGTTTGAGCTTTCGTGAACATCACTCCCAGAAGTTTCAGCACCTTCAGGAAAATCAAGGGAATCATCACCAAAAAATTCATTCAGCCCCAAATTTGATACTTCACTAGCTCTTATTGAGGTCAAGTCACTCCCAATGCTATCTGATGACAGTCTTCGGAGATGGCCTTCCAACCCCTGATACTCCAGTTCAGGAAAAGTTTGTGGTCCGTCACTATGGAAAGGCAGAGCCTTAGACACAGTCTCAACAGGTTTACTTTTTCCTATTTCTCTTCCATGAAGAACTTTTCTCCATGAGAATCTTTGCAGGTTTTCCAGACTCCTGTTCAATATGCTATCCTTAGCATTTGCTGCCAGATGATCATCTATGTTTGATTCACAGGTTGAACCTTTAACGCCAAGGTCAAAATTATAATCTTCTTCATAGCCTGGATTCCCGACTTCTGATATCTCATCACGAGAATAATTGCCATGATCAGATGTAATCAGTGAACTACCAGCAAGCAGTGAAATGTCCGAGTTGGCTTGGAACAAGGGTGTGGTAACCATGCCACTAAAAGAAGATTTTGCATCCGAAAGTTGCTGATACACATCATCAAAAACTGAAAAGAATATGAATTTAGAACATCCGTACCAACTATTTTGTTCACTACTTTCATAAAGTAGCCACAACTAATTACCAAGTTCCAACTAAATTATACAATTTCTTAAAGGCGCATCAAGAAACACCTACATAACCTTGCTGCAGCTTCTAACTCGAGAAATGTTCCTATTGAAGCACTTCTAGATACTTCAATGTCTGACAATAGCTTCTCCATCCAATCCTCCAGAGCACATCTCCGCTGAGCAAACAAAAATCTTTGAGAATAGTTCTATAATTATTAAACACTGTACAAGCCATAGAATCTAAAGATATGTTACAAACTACTCAAGCAAAAAACAGACGTTTTTGTGAAAAGCCCCTCTCCTATTCTATAAATAGAGAGGTTTGCTGAAAACAGAACAAGAAAAGATCAAACAACAACAACCACCCAGTAAAAGTCCTGCTGTGATAGTACCAAGAAAGTAAAAGTAGAAAGATCAAGGAAAAAAAGTACAAATTACCTCTTCTAGTAGTCTTCTGCTTTTTAACCCCAATACCTTTTTCGGCGGAGGTGGAGGCAAAGTTTTGTGGGGAAATGCCTTTCTAAGCTACAACAAGCAAAAAAATATATATCAGCCAATGAAATCCCTAACAAAGGAAGGAACTCAACTTCTTACTCACGTCAGAAAGAAGCTTTAAGAAATCACTGAACCTCCGTAGTATTCCTCTTGTGATGGTAACCCCTTCTGGTGACTGAATACCAATTTGAACTCTGTAAAACTGTCCTTAATGAATGTTAGAGCATAAAACTACAGAAAATATATCAAGAATCTGAGATGAAAAAAGAAAAAATTTCAGAATAGCACAAAGCAATAATGCACGTAGCTCAAATTAATAACAAACTAGATTTTAATTTCAAATGTCATAACTTAGAATTGCTGCCTTTAAAATTAGAGAATCCTTGAAGAGAAGAAACTCGAGAAGAGCATATATTATCTAATTGATATACTGAAATAATTTATACCGTGACAACATTTGAGCCTCTCGAGTTCGGCAGAAGAACCCAAGAAGGAACTGTTACACAATAACTCCATCCTGTATGGGGATCATGTGGCCAAATAGAATCCCTTCCATCCTGCAGTGAAAGGTCAGGCTATAACATGAGAAGACATATTAGATAAAACCTCCAATTACTACATACATTTTTATCACAGCTCAAATTCTTAATCACCAATTAACCGATATAATAGAACCATATCAAAATAGTTATATTTGCATCTCTATATCACTCATCAACCGATAGTTTTCTCTGGTGGATCTCCATTTAAACTAATTCATCATACTCTATGGATCATGGTTTTTGGTAGTCCACTTGAAGGATTGATTCCTTTCGTAACTTGAGACGTAGCTGGGATGAGCATTGGATAAATAGAACCTATATTTTTGGACAACTAACGCTCGAATGAATATCTCTTAAATGCCAAAACAGAGTCAGAGTGGGGCAGTTTTAGGTATTAGTTTGCAAAGAATATATTTGCAATCAATAGAGGCACAATGAAATTTAATACCTTTTCCAGCAGTCAAATTCAGATGTTCCAAGATTTGGATGAACAAATTAATGATAATGAAGTCGTAATTAATGACAATTTTCATCAACATAACTCCAAAGTTTATATCTTCACACCAGAGAACAACAAAAACTTACCAAATAAGCTTTCAAGTCAACAAATCACCAAACGCAGGAAGAAAACCAACGGAAGATTAAAAACTAAAATATACCCATTTACGAGGAGGGAGGCTCCAGTCCATTCCCAAAGGCAGCGGCGAAGTGCCATCGTGACGGTGGCTTGGTGGGCTCTCTGGCTTCGAAATCACCGCCTTGGCATCGCTGGGATTGCTACTGGGGCCATCAGCTTTGTGATGATCATGGAGGCGCGTGGTTGAAGAACTTGAGACTAAATAAGAAGGATGGTGATGGTGGGAAAGAGAAATAGGGTCGATAATTGGATCGGATAAGCCAGTGAAGTCGAAGAGAGAAAGGTCGTGTGTGTACAGATTCATTTTTTTCTTTTTTAAATATCTGCGATTGTTTGTTGTATTTTAAGTG
Source organism: Erythroxylum fimbriatum (assembly GCA_026770325.2). NCBI lineage: Eukaryota > Viridiplantae > Streptophyta > Magnoliopsida > Malpighiales > Erythroxylaceae > Erythroxylum > Erythroxylum fimbriatum. The sequence continues at coordinate 549,358 of JANZLH020000010.1, read as the reverse complement.
TGTCTCTTGGTGGCCTATTGGGTGAATATACTGCAAAATATGCCTTAGCGTAGTGAAGGACAAGTAGACCACTTTACTAGAAGGCAAAAAGTTATATTTGTTTTTTTTGGTGATAAAGGAAAACAAAAGGAAACCAGCGCCAAATGACGGCCATAGAAGAAGCATCATGAGCCAAGAGGTGACGGATGCCAGGAGGAGGGGCGCCCATCGGCGGCGATGAGTGACGCCCAACCGAGCTAGGTAGTCGGCACATTGATTACTCTCGCGGTAAGCATGGACAAGAGAACAGGCCCACTCGCGCTGCACCAGAGACCGGATGACCTCGAGGACATGTAGATGAGGATGACACCGATCTCCAGAACCCACGATCAATTCGACGGCGTTGCGGGAATCCGATTCCAACACTACAAAAAGTTATATTTGTTAACAGCTGAGAAGATGGACATGGTCATGGACGGCTTTTTATCTGCTTAGTATCTCTCAACTCTTGCTTTATGCAACTTTTAGTCTCTCACGAAACTCATAACAACCTTTCAACTAAGTACTGTTTTTCATGTGTCAAGAAAATGATCTCAATGGCGGCCCACTTACATTCACCTACACGCCTCTGCTACCTGGATAAACCACATCTCTCCCTCATCGAGAGATGCAAATCAATGGACCAACTCAAGCAATTCCATTCCCAAACAATCATAACAGGCACAATAGCGAGTCCTGTTGTTCAAAACAAGATCATTTCCTTGTGTTGTAATAGTGAGTTTGGTGACGTGGATTATGCCCGCCGACTGTTTGACACAATTCTTCAACCAAGCGTCTTCTGTTGGAATACGATGTTCAAAGGGTACTCAAGGATTAATTGTCCCGGGACTGGACTTTCAATGTACATAGAAATGTTGAAGAGGGATGTTCCACCCGATTGCTACACGTATCCGTTCTTGTTTAAGGGCTTTACAAAGGCCGTTGCTTTGGAGTTTGGGAGGAAGTTGCATTGCCATGTGGTGAAATACGGGTTTCATGTGAATGTATTTGTTCAAAATGCGTTGATTATCATGTATTCTTCATGTGGGTTGATTGATATGGCTCGTGCGATGTTTGATATGAGTTGTAAGAGTGATGTGGTTACTTGGAATGTAATGCTTTCTGGGTACAATAGAATAAAGCGGTATCGTGAAACTAGGAAGCTGTTTTATGAGATGGAGAAGAAGGGAGTGGTACCCACATCAGTTACTCTGGTTTCAGTATTGTCAGCTTGCTCTGAGTTGAGAGATTTTGAATGTGGCAAACATGCTCACAATTACATTACAGATGGAGTTGTTGAGCAAAATTTGATAGTGTCAAATGCTTTGATTGATATGTTTTCAGCTTGTGATCAAATGAATTATGCACTTGGAATTTTTGAGAATATGAGGAATCGAGATGTGGTTTCATGGACTGCAATTGTCACTGGTTTCTTGAACACAGGCCAACTTAATTTGGCAAGAAAGTATTTTGATCAGATGCCAGAAAGAGACTATGTCTCATGGACCGCTATGATAGATGGGTACCTTAGAGCAAACTGCTTCAAAGAAGCCTTGATACTCTTCCGTGAGATGCAAGCTTCAAATATAAAACCCGATGAGTTCACTATGGTCAGTATGCTTACGGCGTGCGCACAACTTGGGGCCCTGGAGCTTGGAGAGTGGATTAAGACATACATGTACAAGAATAAGGTCAAGATTGACCCCTGTGTGGGGAATGCCTTGATAGACATGTACTTCAAATGTGGGAATGTTGAGAAGGCACAGGTCGTTTTTAACACTTTGCCTAATCGTGACAAATTTACATGGACAACCATGATTGTTGGACTTGCAGTGAATGGATATGGCGTAGAAGCTCTTGATATGTTTTCCTTAATGCTGAAAGCTTCAATCATTCCAGACGAAGTAACCTATATTGGTGTACTCTGTGCTTGCACTCACACTGGAATGGTTGATAAAGGACGAAAATTATTTGCTAGCATGACCACCCGTTATGGAATTGAGCCAAATGTAGCTCATTATGGGTGCATGGTTGATTTACTTGGCCGAGCAGGATTTCTCACAGAAGCTCTTGAACTTATAAAGAACATGCCTATTAAACCAAATTCAATTATTTGGGGAGCTCTTCTTGGTGCTTGCAGAATTCATAAAGATTCAAAATTAGCAGCAATGGCAGCTGAACAGATACTTGAGTTAGAGCCAGATAATGGGGCTGTTTATGTTCTGCTTTGTAACATATATGCAGCTTGCAAGAAATGGAAGAATTTGAGGGAGTTAAGACAAGTGATGATGGATAAAGGAATCAAGAAAATTCCAGGTTGTAGCTTGATAGAGATGAATGGTATTGTCCACGAATTTGTGGCTGGCGACCAATCACATCCTCAAACAGAAGAAATATATATGAAATTAGAGGAAATGACAGCTGAGTTGAAATTGGTAGGTTATTCGCCTGATACTTCAGAAGTGTATCTAGATATAGGAGAAGAGGATAAGGA
>JANZLH020000010.1:523025-537593 GCA_026770325.2 Erythroxylum fimbriatum | reverse complement strand
TCACCATTGTTAAACAAGAAAAGCAAAACTCCAACATAAACCATGAATTATCAAACATAAACTATGCTGGAAATTTTCAAGCAAAAGGAAAACATGAATTCAATCTCACCTAATCTTACCCAAACCTTAACTAACCCATTATCATCAAAACCATCCATAAAATCAACAAATTTTCGAATTTCTCTTACCTTAGAAGATGACCCACGACTTTTCTTCTTGATTCCAATGGATGGTTAAGCTCTTCCTCTTCCTTTTTCTCCTAAGAAAAGTCCCTCAATCACCTTCCTAAACCATAAAACCCAAGCTTTTTCTTCTCTTCTTCTTCTTCTTCTTCAACCTAACCGAAATCCCTCTCTCTCTCTCTCTTCTTGACAATTTCGTGAACTTCTTCTCACAAGACATAAGGAAAAAGAACTTGAAAACCTACCTCTTCCTCTCACTTGGCCGAAATCCCTCTTGCTCTTCTCTTCTTGGTAGGTTCGAAACTCTCTTCTCTTTTGTTTAAAGAAAACATCGTGAGCTTCTCTCTTGTTCTTGAAGTTTCCAGAGTTCTCTCCTCAAGCCTTAGTAAAATGTTTGTTTAAACTAACTAAAACCTAAGCCTAAACGACAATGCTTCAAGCTTTGCCTCTTTCCTTTTTATTTTCGTCCAACACCACACATAAGCCATACGACACACACACACCTTGCTTCCTTTAGTTAGTTTTCTTTTATTCTCTTTTAACAAAAATCCTATTCTAACTTAAACCTAAACCAACAAAATCGTGGGCCTCCATTTAAAACCTAGCCCACTTGCTTTCTTTCACTTGGTTTCCTTTTCTTCTCACTTAATTGCAAATGATATGGACCCTAGCCCAATTCTTCTATAAACTCCTCCTTCATTCTTCATTTAACACTTAATGACCTAACACTTAAACATTACATGGGCTGGAATTTCATGGGCTTCCTTCATTCTCATTAGTCTTCTCCTACAAGACTTAAGTCTTGCCTTTTATTTCACTAATTAACTAAATACTAACATAAAACTTAAGTCCACAAGCCCAAGTTCCTCCTTCCAACTTAAAAAAATTCGTGGGCTTGGGCTTCCTAATAATCCACTATGCAAATCCTTCCTTTCTCATTCTATGTAATATGCTATTTACAAAACTACAATACCCACTTAAGCCCAAGCTTCTATCTTTCTCATTTAAGTTTAACCTAATGGACCCTAGCTCACTTGCACTTCATTCTTCTTTATTTAAAAGATATATCAAAGGCTACAAGCCCACTTGATGTCTTTCCTTTAAAATCCTAAGTCTTAACCTAACACTTACTCCTACTTAAGCCCAAGACTCCAAGCCCAAGTAGTTTCCATCTTTCTCATTTAATTACAAATGCCATGGACTTAGCTCATGCACTTCATTTACTCATCACTTAAAATACATGCCAAAGGGCTAAAAGCCCACCTACTATACCTTAAGCCTTAAAACATATTTAACTTCCTAACGGGCTCTTTCAAATTTTTCACTAAATTCCTTCAATTTAATTTCTAAAATCCATACAAACTCTAATCCAATAATTCCCCATTTAATATTTCTTAACGTAAGCAAATATAACCCTCAGTTCATAAAAATCTTTTTAATTCTCACAATATATCACAAATAATAATTTCTCACCAAATCGAATTTCTCTAAATCCCTTCATTTAATAATCATAACCTTCACAATAAAATCCTCAATTTATTCCAACCAAATTAAAAATATCAGATTTAAACCTCAAAATAAAATTAGACAACTTATTTACCAGAGAAAAAGAATCGGGGCCCAACAAATTTTATCTTCGTAATGGCTAGAAATATGATAGTCATTGTTACGAAATATAGCAGCTATAAATAATTGTTACAAACTATAACATATTCATAGGGATTTTACAATTGATGTAAATAACATATTCATACGAATTTTAGCACAATCATAGGGATTCCTTTCCTAGTTTAGCCTGTGTACTCTTTTATAAATACCTTTATCATTCTGCTAGAAAATAAGAAGATCATTCTTCTCATTTCCTCTACTTTCTCATGGTATTAGAGCTTGGCTGAGTTGGTTTCTCTCTTGATTTTTTTTCATTTTCTGCCCTATAGTGAGGCAGTGCATAGGTAACATATTTTGGAAGAATTTTTTTCTCACCCCCTTCTTCACAAGGCTCTATGGGTGTCGGTCGGTTATCCTGTCAAATCCACTCGTTGGATTTCCAACCCTTGACTCACACATATCGTCAAATTCCCACACGCTGGAGTGTGAGGGTGCAATAGCCGTCGTCTACCAAACCGGTTTCTTCCTCCGGCGTCCCCTCCTCCATCCTTGTCTAAATATCTGGTCAGTTTCTTCTAAGAATTGCTTATTTGTGTTAGTGTGGGTTGATAGTCATTCGCCGCTCTCTTCCTTGGTGTGTGTATCTCTGAATTTATTTTAGTTTTTTGCATTGTCTCTTCCTCCTAAAGTTCTTATGATTGCGAGGTTGGCTTCTTCCTTTCCTACTTTATTTGTTTGATATTGTCATTTGAGACTAATTTAAATGGCTGAGGGTAGTGATGTGGGTGGTGATAAGAAGACTATTACTAAAATTACATTGGGTTCATCTAAAATTACTAATAGAAAATTGACTGGAAGGAAAAATTATGCACAATGGAAAAGGATTATTCGTAGATTTGTGACTAGTGTAGATTTGGAGGATCATTTAACTAGTGATCCGCCTCCTTAAATTGACGCAGCTACTCAAAAAAATGGTTAATGGAGGATTATAAATTGTTTAATCAAATCCATAATAATCTAGACTCAACTGTTGATGATGTTGTGAATCATTATGATAGTGTAAAAGAACTATAGGAATTTTTGGAATTTTTATATGCTTGCAAATAAGATCTGTCTTGTGTTCATGACTTGTTGTTAAAGATTTCTTAAGCGAAACAAAAAGGTCGCTCCCTATTTCAGTATTATATTGAAGTGAAACAAGCCTTTGAAGAAAAGCAAGCTATGTTTCCTATTATAGTATAGTGTTTCTTAGCAGGGTTGGGTTCCGAATATGACGTGACATGCACATAATTGTTAACTAGTGAGATACTTCCTTCTTTTATAGAAGTATACGCTTCTTTGTTTCGGGTTTGTAAAGCTGGTGACATGACTTCTGATATGGTGTCCACTGACACACTGGCATTGGTTAGTAACGTTTCAAATCCTAATCGTGATGAAAAAGATGGAAACAGTAGTGGTTCCATTGCTGGGAACAATAGCACCCCTCGTACCTATAATTATTATGGAGTCGAGGGGCATATTAAGAAGAATTGTTGAAAATTGCATGGTAAGCCTCCCAAGTAATCGGGTCAGAATAATAATAGAAAATTTGCAAATGTGCCTACTCAGGATGGTGTCCTACTGCTTCCTCAGTTATCCTCACCTTGTATCACAATTTTGGCAGATGAGTATGCTCATTTAACTAATGCCCATCAACAAATTTCGGTCACTTATGATTCACAATAGCCATCCTCTGTGACATCAACTTTGGCTAATACTGGTAACCCTACTGCCTGTCTCTCCACCTCATCTTATAGTTGGGTTATTGACTTAAGTGTTATTGATTATACGAATGGCAACACAGGCATCCTCTCTTCTTTCAAGTTTATTGCTAATTTACCTTGTGTTACTTTAGTTAATGGATCTACTACTTCTGTAATTGGATGTGGGACAGCAAGCCCAACAAAATCTCTCCCATTATCATCTGTTTTATATTTAACTTATTATTTGTCAGCCAACTCACCAAAAGTCTCAACTGTTGTGTTGTTTTCTACCCTAATTATTGTCTTTTTCGGGATCTTGGGACGAAGCAGATTATTGGTAAAGGGTGCCTGGTGAATGGCCTATATACACTTGATTCAACTTCTTAACCAGTACCTCGATCGATTGCTTGCTCTAGCTCATCTTCTCTTTGGCAACTTCATTATTGTTTTGGTCATTTGTCTTTAACTGTTTTACAGAAGTTATGTCTTAGTATTAAATGAGAATTTACCTTAGAGTGTGAAACTTGTCAATTTGCTAAATATCATAGAGTATCTTATTCTCCTAGACTAAATAAACGAGTTGACTCTTCTTTTTACTTGATGCATAGAGGTGTATGGGGTCCTTATCATGTTTCGTCCAAATCTAGTTTTCGTTATTTTGTGACATTTATTGATGATTATTCTTAGGTTACTTGGCTTTATCTTATGAAATCTCAATCTGACTTCTTTACTATATTTTGTGTCTTTTATGCTGAAATTAAGACTCAATTCAACAAATCCATCTGCATTTTGAGAAGTGATAATGTTAAAGAATATGTTTCCCATACTTTTAAATCTTATCTCTCTCAACATGGTTTTATTCATCAATCATCATATATTGTTGCAATGGTGTAGTATAGTGAAAGAACCATCACTTATTAGAAGTTATCTGGGAACTAATGTTCCAAATGTAGTTCTTAAAAGTTTTTTGGGCCAATGTTGTTTCCACTACTTGTTTCCTAATCAACCGAATGCCTTCTTCTGTTCTTGATGGTCAGATTCCATATTCCCTTCTCTTTCCCTCATTTACATTATTTCCTCTTTCTCCTCGAATTTTTAGATGTACTTGCTTTGTTCAAGACATCTGACTACAGGTCTCAAAATTGGATCCTAAATCTCTTAAGTGTGTCATTCTAGGATATTCTCGTGAACAAAAAGGATATCATCGTTACTCTCCTTCTTTGGGTCGTTACTTGGTATCTGTTGATGTTACTTTTTTTAAGAATACATCTTTCTTTGGTTCTCCTGTATCCTGTTCTTCGCACTCTAGCGATTCAGGGGACGATTTTCTTATGTATACTATCAGTGAACAGGTAGTTTCTCCTCCCTCTCGACCTGTTATCCGTCAGGTTTATTCTTAACATGTGCAACATTTTATTGAGGCACCTTCTATGGGCCAGGACTTGGACACAACCTATTCTGCTTCGTCTCCAGATTCCTCACCACCACTTCATGCTTACCTTTATCTTCTTATTGCTCTTTGTAAAGGTAAACACATATGTACTTACCTTGTTTCTTCCTTTGTATCATACCATGCTTTATCTCCCTCCTCCAAGTCTTTTGTAGCTTCCATAGACTTTGTTATTGTTCCAACATCCCTTGCTAAAGCACTGGTTCATAATGGTTGGCAAGCTGTAATAAAAGAAAAGATGATGGCCTTAGAGCAGAATCATACTTGGGATCTTATGTCACTTCCTTCACAGAAATAGGCTATTGGTTGTAAGTCGGTGTTCACAGTTAAAATGAATTTTGATGGTTCTGTTGCTCGATTAAAAGCACAGTTAGTTGCTAAAGGATATGCTCAGACATATGGGGTGGATTATTCAGAGACTTTTTCTCTAGTTGCAAAACTTTCTTATTTCCGACTATTTATCTCCTTAGCTACTATTTACAGTTGGGCACTTCACCAACTTGATATGAAGAATGGATTCCTACATGGGGATATACGTGAAAAGGTTTACATGGAGCAACCACTTGGATTTATTTCTCAGGAGTAGTTAGGGAAAGTGTGGAGATTGAGAAAGTCTTTGTATGACTTTGAAGCAATATCCCCGTGTCTAGTTTAGACAATTCATTACTGCAGTGACTGACTTTGGCTTACAAAGAAGTGCATATGATCACTCAGTGTTCTTTGCATCATCTATTTCTGGGTTCATTTTACTAGTTGTGTATGTGGATGATATAGTGATCACTAAAAGTGATGAAGTTGGGATCACAAGGTTGAAAGCATTTTTTGGGACTCACTTTCAGACAAAGGATTAGGACCATTGAAATATTTCTTAGGAATTGAAGTTTCTCGCAGTCCAAAGGGGATCTATATGTCTTAAAGAAAATGTTGCCTAGATTTATTAAATGATGCTAGTTTTATTAAGGCAAAGACATATAACGCACCTATGATACCAAATGTGAAGTTAAAAGCTAAAGATGGAGACTTGCTTGAGAATCCTAAAAAGTATAGAAAGATTATGGGAAAATTGAACTATATCCTAAAAACTATAGAAAGATTATAGGAAAATTGAACTATCTTATTATCACTCGTCCTGATATTGCCTTTCCAATAAGTGTTGTAAGTAAGTTCATGTCATCTCTTAGAACCTCACATAGGGAGGTTGTTATTCATATTTTGAGATATCTAAAAGGCGCGCTAGGATGTGGCATCTTATATCGAAATCATGGTCACCATACTATAGAAGGTTTCATAGATGCTGACTATGCAGGAGATCTTTCAAACAAGCGTTCTATCACTAGTTACTGTGTTTTTATTGGAGGAAATCTTGTTTCTTGGAAGAGTAAGAAATCGAGTGTTGTATCCCGATCAAGTGCAAAATCCGAATTTAGGGTTATGGCGCCGACTACTTGTGAACTTATATGGCTACATCATTTACTTGGTGAGATTGGGTTTTTTTAGTCTAAACCAATGAACTTATGGTGTGACAACGAAGCAACCATTTATATTGCAACCAATCATTTGTTTCACGATAGAACTAAGCATATAGAAGTCGATTGTCATTTTACTAGGGAATAGGTAGAAGATGGATCAATCTCAACTCCACATGTCAGAATAGGGAGCCAGTTAGCTAATGTGTTCACTAAAGCATTACTTAGGAATCGAGTTAATTATATTTGTAACAAGTTGGGCATGATCAATATCAATGCTCCAGTTTGAGGTGGAGTGTTACAAAATATAACAACTGTAAATAGTTGTTACAATATGTAACATATTCATAGGGATTATACAGTTAATGTAAATAACATATTTATAGGGATTTTAGCATAATCATAAGGATTACTTTCCTAGTTTAGCCTATGTACTCTTGTACAAATACCTCTATCATTCTAATAGAAATACGAAGATCATTCTTCTAGTTTTCTCTACTTTCTCAGTCATCAAAAAGTCAGGTTTGTCTTATAACCCTCTAAAAAGCTCTTATTACGTCTCTACATCTATTTCCCCTAATGTGAGCACACTAGTTTCTTCTTTAGGTTTGATGTAACAAAGTCCCCCATTCAAGTATCTTGGTGTTCACATCTCAATTAAAAGACTAAGTCTTGCTATCTGTTCCACATTGATCAACTCCATTCAAAGACGATTGCAATTATGGTGTAAAAAAATATTTTTCTATAGAGGGACAATGCAGCTAGCTATTTTTTCCTATAGTAATAAATACTTATATTGATGCTCACACATTACTTTTCCCAAAGGAGTAATGAAGTTGAACGATAAGCTAATCAAAATTTTCATTTGGACTAGTACAAGCAGTAAAACTAAGATTGCTAATATCAATTAAAGTACCATCTGCTTACCACAGAAACAAGGTTGTTTAGGATTAACTCTTATACACAAGATGAGCAAAATACTCATAGAGAAAAGACTTTGGAGAGTCTTTAGGTAAAATGGATTGATGTTTATTTTTGAGAAGGAAAAGCATATGGACTGTAGGCATAGACTCAACTTACTCAAGATCAAACCTTGCTTCGGATGTGTATGAGAAGGATTACCTTATAACAAATTATGTGCATAAGGAGCTTGATGTAACCTCATATGATGCACACGATAGGCAATAGAGAGAACATAGATTTTTGGTTTGATAATTGGCATGGTTTGGGACCATTATATAAGCTCAAAGACTTTCCCCTGCACACACTAAGATGAAATCATTAATGAGAGATGGCAATTGTCACTAGCCTTTTCACTCCACCAAAGGCTTTAATGATATTCTAAGTAGAATGCCAAACTACACTCGTGATCAGACTGCTTCAGACAGTATATAATGGCTCCAAGATAATTTTGGGAAGTTCTTTACTGCTTCATGTAAGAAACACATCTTAGAGCCTCTTTTATATGCTCTTATGTATGGGAATCAGGCATGGCTCCATCACACTCATTTGTATTATGGCTTGTAGCTTCCTAAAGACTTGAAAGTCGATAAGCTTAAAATTTACAGATTCTGAATGTGTTTTGTGTAAAAATGTCCTTAAGGTCCATTATTGTTCTTATGTAACTACACCTCAGTTATATACAACTCCACAAATTTCTTGTAATGATAATTATTAACTATATATAGTATAAAATTTTAATTAACTTCAAAATCCTTATAAATTCTAGAATATATTTAATAAGCAAAAGAAAGAATATGACAAGAAATAGAATTCTAACCTCCCCAAAGGCAAAGACATCCACAAGCACACGTAGCTAACGCTAATATGTTGAACAAGTTGGTGGGCACCTTAGTCACTTAAGCAAAAACTTCTATATAGAGAAGATAACCTCCCAAATTTTGATCGTCATATAAGCTCTTTTTAATCCTTTTCCAATAGCTAAAAGTATCTTCTCTCCCTAGAGGTGCCTTCTCTCACATCATTTCAATTTTGATTAATTTTTGTTTAATTTATTAGTGAATTGTTATATCTATCTTCAATGGTAAAAGTATTATGATTTGACTAGGTAGGCTTTTGGACCTATTCAATCTTTTTTCAATTGTTGTTTGTTTCCTTTTTTATTTTAATTGTTGCTTTTGTCGATATGGAAAAAGGAAGACCTTTTCTTGTCAGGGGTATGGTTTTTAATTATTGGTTAGATGTTCTTTAGCCTCTTTAAGGTCGCAGGGAGTTCTTATTCTATTTAAATCAGGGAAAGGGATTTTTTTTTCAATTTAGTCCTTTGTGATTTGTAAAATTGTGTTTAATTTTACTTTTTATTATAGACATTTGATCTGTTCGAAATCTTGTTAATGAGATCAACAAAAAAAGCAAATAAATATTCTATTTTATGTAGATCTTGAGTTTCCAAATAATATTTGTTAGTTTCTTGGGTTTGTGGTGATGTTTTCGAAATAACATTATAACAATTTTCAAAACCATGTTCTTATTCCATTGAATTTTTGGTGTTTGGATTTGGCTATGAATTCTCGATACTGAGATGTGATCTTTTATCTCGGGTATTTGGACTTGGCTATGGATTCTCGATACTGAGATGTGCTCTTTTATGTAACAGATGTAGATTTTTGTGAAAAACCTCACTAGCAAGACAATCACTTTGGAGGTTGAAAGCTCAGACACCATTGATAATGTCAAGGCCAAGATCCAAGATAAGGAACGAATCCCTTCTAACCAACAGAGCTTGATTTTTATTAGAAAACAACGTGAGGATGGTCACAAACTAGTTGATTACAATATTTAGAAGGAGGTTATCCTGCACTTAATTCTTCCGTTACGTGGTAGTATGTAGATATTTATGAAAACTCTCACTGGAAAGAGAATTACCCTTAAAGTTGAAAGTTTCAACATGATTGATAATGTAAAAGCCAAGATTCAGGATAAAGAAGGCATCCTAACAGACCAGGAGAGGCTAATATTTACTAGAAAGTAGCTTAAGGATGACCATACCCTGGCAGATTATGGTAATAAAAAGGAATCCACCCTTCACTTAGTGTTTCATCTTTATGGTGGCATGCAAATATTTGTCAAGACCCTTATTGACAAGACAATAACATTGGAAGTTGAGAGTTATGACTGTTGTAAAATTCAAGTAGTTTTACACCAATAATATTTTCACCCTATTGTACAAGTGAATAGTGAGTGAACGATTGTACCACTAATTACACCAGGTCAATTTTCAGGAACCGGTGCAACACATTGGTCAACTTAAATACCCCTCCTTATAATTTTCCTAGACATGTAATTAATAACATAATATGCCACTACAGTTATACCCAACAATAGCTATTAAATAGACAATAAGAAAGAGAACACCATAAATTTATGAGGTTCGAACTTGCTTACTCCTTGGACACCACCAAAATACTCCACTATTTTGAAGAGAAGAATTACAGGGAGAAATAAACAAAGTCTTATAAGGGAGGAACATTTGTTTATTTTGGGATGATAAACAATGGTGAAGGAGCGCTCCTTTTATAGCTTAAGTAGGTTCCTCAATTTTCATATTTCTCTAAAATGGGAAATATGACACACATTCAACAATTCTTCACCTTGGCATATTTTCCAATCTTTATCCTCTCACAAATGAAACTATCTTCGGTAATGTCTCCACTTGCTATCAAATTCTCAAAATGTTAATCAAGTCCAAACAGTGTTTGAACTTGACTGCAGTCACCACTTTTTTCATCATATCTATAGGATTTTCAGAGGTTAGGGTTTTCTGGAGTATTATTCCACCGTCTTCCAGAGTATGTCAAATGGAAAAGAACATCATTGTGCTTTGTCCTTATATGATAAACGTGGTTCTTTGCTAAATGAATAGCACTCTGACTATCACAATGTCCTTTGACATGCTTCTGTCCAATTCGCAATTCATCAAGCAACCCTTAAAGCTAAATTACTTCCTTAACAGCCTCTGTCATATACATATCTTTGTAGTAGAAAAAGTCACTGTTAATTGTAAGGTAGACTTCCAACTGACTGGTCCCTTAGCAAGAGTAAACACATAACCAGTAGTTGATCAATGTTTATCTAGATCACCAACATAGTCATAATCATAATATCCAACTAAGTAAGGACTACCTTTCTCATCCCACTTAAACATTAATCCAATATCTACGGTGTTTAAAATGTATCGAAGAATCCATTTCACATCTTGTCAATGCTCCTTGCCTAGATCATGCATATACTTGCTCACAATTCCTACTGCTTGTGAAATGTCAGGCCTTGTACTCACCATAACATATATCAAGCTACCAATCGTATTTGCATATGATAATTTTGTCATGTACTCTTGTTCTGCATCTTTCTTTAAAGATAAGGATGCAGTGAGCTTTATATGAGGAGTAAGAGGAGAAATAACAGTTTTTTAATTTTCATTCACGCCAAAACGTTCTGATGCCTTTTTCAAATGTTGCTTTTGAGTCAAGCAGAGCCTCCCCAACTTTCTGTCTCTGTTTATCTCCATGTCGAGAATCTTCTTGGCTTCACACAAATCTTTCATTTCAAACTCCTAACTCAACTGTATCTTTAATCTCTCAATTTCTCTTCGATTCTTTGATGTTATCAGCATATCGTCAACATATAGAAGAAGATAGATGTAGGATCCATCTTATAGCTTGTGTAATTACACATAGTGATCGTATTTCCTTCTTGTCTAATTCTGCCTCATCAGAAACTTGTGAAATCATTTGTACCACTGCCTCAGAGATTTCTTCAATCCGTATAATGATTTCTCTAATCTACATACCACATTCTCCTTACCAACAACCTTGAATCCCTTTGGCTGAGTCATATAGATTTTCTCTTCCAAATCTACATGTAAAAATGCAGTTTTTACATCCAATTGCACTAGCTCCAAGTCTAATTATGTTGCCAAAGCCAATAGAACTCTAATGGTGGAATGTTTCACAACTGGAGAAAAGACTTCATTATAATCAATTCCCTTTATTTGAGTGTAGCCTTTAGCCACCAGTCTTACCGTGTAACAAACATTATTCTTGTCAGGAAATCCTTCTTTCTTTGCATATACTCATTTGCATCCAATTGTTTACTTTCCCTCTAGTAGACAAGCTAGCTTCCATGTTTGATTCTTATGAAGGGACCACATTTCTTAATTAATGGTTATCCTTCATTTATCTGCTTCAGAACTTTGGATAGCTTCATGATAAGTGGCAGGAGTTTCATCATTTGCAATTAGAGATGAGTAAGCGACTACGTCATCAGAGCAAGAAGGTCTTTGAATTCTTCATTTAGGCCTCTTTGAATTCTTCATTTAGGCCTACTTAATGCAATTAATTCATGTTGATGCTATGAAGGTTTTTGAGTTTGAACCTCTTCTTCATTCGACCCCTCTTCTACCATAGGAGTGTTTCCATCTACTTCATCATTCGTTGCTGGGTTTATAATCTTTCTTTCAAATTCCACCTGTTTCGGAGCACTCTCCACCTATTGTGGAGTACCATTAGTTTAACAATGACAGACTCATCAAAGGTGACATCTTTGCCAAAGATTATCTCCCTCATCTCTGGACACCAAAGATGATATTCTTTCACACCATAAGTGACTCCCGTGAAAATTGTTTTCTTTTTTGGATCTAACTTTGATTCCTTAATGTGGTAGTACGAAAAGGAACCAAACACATGTAAAGAATCATAATCTATAGCAGGTTTTCCAGACCATACTTCGAAAGGCATCTTGCCACCAATAACAGTTGATGGTAGTGATTTATGAGATGACTTGCATATGACACAGCCTCAATCCAAAAATTTATGCTCAACCCAGCAATGGACAATATACGCCGAACTTTCTCTAGTAATGTTTGGTTCATACTTTCTGATACCCCATTTGTTGTGGTGTGTTTCTAGCCGTGAAGTGCCATATAATTCCTTCTTCTTCACAGAATTTCATAAATGGATAACTTCTATACTCTCCTTCGTTATCTGTCTGGAGAAGTTTGATCCTTCTGCCTGTTTGAGTCTCCACCTTTTTCTTCTAATTAAGGAAGACTTTCAATACTTCATCTTTTGTCTTCATTGTATACATCTATATCCTTCTGGAGAAATCATCAACAAAGGTCACATAATAATGCTTTCCTCCCATATAAGTTGTTTTGGATGGTCCCTATATATCATAGTGAACATAATCCATAATACCCTTGGATTATAGATTGCAGTACTGAATTTCACTCCTATCTGCTTCCCTTTAATACAATGCTCACAAAAATCTAATTTACAGGCACGAACTCCTTTCAATAATCGTTAATTTACTGAAATATTCAAGGATTTTCACCTGCATGTCCTAAGCGCCTATGCCATAACCCAGCTATTTCTAACTCTTGATCATCATTAGAAGCTACTGTTATTGTTCCAATAACTACATTACCTTGGTAGGAATACAAGTTATTGTTCCTTTGAGTTCCTTTCATCACCACAAGCGCATCAGAGATGACTTTCATTACTCCATTTGTTGCATTTACAGTGTAGCCCTTTGATTCTAGGACTCCCACATAAATGAGATTATTTGTCAAACTTGACACGTATCTTGTTGGGCCCCGATTCGTATTAAACATGTTTGAGGATTAGTTTGCTAATTTCCTTCTTGTTAGAATAATTTGGGATTTTAGTGTTTAATACATGGAAATAAATTGGAGGGTTTTGGTAAAAAATTAAAATTTTTGATGAATTGTTAGAAGGAAAAAGAATAAGATGGAGTTAGGGTAAATTAGGACGTTTGCTTAGATTTTAGGGCTTAAGGTTTATAAAGTGGGCTTTTAGCCCTTTTAACTATCATTTAAATGAAGAAGGAAGGAATTAAATGGTGATTGCCGTGAATTAAGAGGAAGCCCATGAAAATTTTTAAGTTTTAAGAAAGGAAAGAAATAAGTGTAGTCGTTGGTTTAGGGAAGCTATAAATTTTGCAAAGTGAAACTTGATTGAAACTACGTAGTTTTGGAGGAAGGGGCTTAGGTTTTAAAGTTTAAGAAACAAAGTACCTTAAGTTGTGTTAGAAACATACGAAACTTACAATAGAAAAGAGTGGGAGAGGAGACTTTCGGCCATGAGAAAAGGAGGAGAAGAAGAAGAAGAGGAGTGAAAGCTTTGTTGATTCTTGCTCGAGAGAAGAGATTTAAGAAGTTCTTTACGAAGGATAAGGTTAGAGGGAGGATTAATCTTCCAATAGAAGCAAGAAGAGAATTTCGTGGGTTTCATATAGGTAAGGGAAGTTTCGAAATTTTTGAAGTTTCTTGATGGGTTTTAGGTTTAAATAGCTTAGTTAAGGTATGGGTAAGGTTAGGTAGGTGTTAATTCATGTTTTCCCATTCCTTAGAAATTCCAATTTTGCTATATCCTATGTTAAATTGGGATTATTGTGCTTATGAAGGTGAAGTGAGGCATTGAAGGAAAAGGGAAAGAAGAAGGGTTATGGAGGTTTAAGAAAATCAGAATTTGTGGGTCTCTTTAAGGCATGAGATTTTCGAAAATATTGATTAAATTGAGAGGGGTTTTGATGGTTATAGTTTAGGAATGGCATAGGCAAAGTTAGGTAGGTTTTTAGTTATGTTTTCCATTCTTGAAAATTTTCCAGCTTTGATGTTTATTGTTAATTAGGGTTTTTATACATTGTTTAAGGTCAATAAAGGCAATTAGAGGAAGAGCCAAGGTATATTGACCAATCCTAAAGTCAAAGGAATCAAGGTGGGTGACTTTTTAATATTTGAGTTATAAGTTCATTAATTGTTTTGGAATAAATGTCATTCAATGCTTTCGGATGATTTGTAACTTTTAAATGAATTATCATGTAAGATGATTTGAACTTGGATGAGATGTCTTTTTGTATGTAAATACATATGGAAATGTTTGCAAAATTGTTTGATAAATGAAAAAGCTTGGATTGTATGATTTTGGAAAAATGCCATGTTAGGCAATTATGTGTGAATGATGTGAAAATACATGATTATTTGGGTTTGTAGTGATCCCCTCTGTTAGCAAGTGCACTTGTCTATATAGGCTTCGCCAGCCTGCCCGTTAGTGGCACAGGAGCTCCGAATTTCGGACTCC
>JANZLH020000010.1:496250-506826 GCA_026770325.2 Erythroxylum fimbriatum | reverse complement strand
AGTTGGATAATCATTCCAGTCGATTAAAATCATTCTAGTCGACTAAAATCATTCCAGTCGACTGATCGTGGAGCGAAGATGAAATATTTCAAAAAAACACTGGTTCCAGTCGACTGACACATCTCGACTAGTCGACTATCAGGTGAAACTAAGCAAAATTCATCCAGATCAATCACAAATGGAAAGAAGGAAATCAAGCAATGGCTAAGAGATATCAAGCAACGGATAATAGATGATCTACAACGTCTATATTGATCCAGAAGCCTGCAAATAAATAGAGAAAGATCAAGAGATCAATGAGAGTTGAATATAGCAAAGCTTTCTGATCATCTTTCACAATCATCATTGTTATTACTCTAAATTTCTCTTTGCACATTCAAGTGTATCTAGCTATATCGAGCCTTACTTCAATTATTTATCATCTTTATTGTAAGCTTGGTGATTATAGGAGAATCACTAGTGAGGCAGGATTTGTGCCAAAAGACAGATCAATTGTGAGGTTAGCTTGAGCCGGAAATCAAGTGGTATCGAAAAAGTTTGCACTGAACTAAAAAGTGTGCAGTAAAATGTTTGCCAAAATCCTAAATGGGAGCTTAGGTAGAGGACGTAAGTCTTAGCACTGGACCTCTATAAAAACAGTGTTTGCTTTTCTTCCCTACTCTTTACATCTAATTTTGTTTAAATTGTTTTGTGTGTACTAACTTCTGATTTATTGTAGAGCTTTACGAAAAAGTTTAAAGACCTATTCAACCCCCCCTTCTAGATCGTTTACACTCTCTACTAGTTGGCATGCATGGATCTTTAGAGTTTAGTTATTTTAGCCTTCTTCTTGTTGGGTTTTAGCCCTCTCTTTTTGCCTTATTCTTTTCAACTTCCTATTGGCTTTCCAACATTTCACATGCTCTTCTTGCTTCTTCTTAAATAGCTAGTTCATTTGATATAATGCATTTCTAGCAAGTGTACCTGGTTTCGCTCGGGAGTTCAGGTAGAGCTCCTACTTCCTTGCCAATTCTTTATACCTACTTCTTGTGTCTCCCCCCATATAGAGAATTTTTCTATTTACCTTGTTACCTTTTAAGGACTATTTTTTTAAATTTTAATTATTTATTCTATTCCTGATAAGTGTAAATTGCATCCATTTTTAGGGCCTAGTTTGATATTTGTTTAGCTGTTAATTCAATCATTTAGTATATGTTTAGGTTAGAATTGTGTTAGTTTGTTATTTATTTGTGTTTAAGTGTTTTATGAGTTAGTGCAAGCTTTTAAGTTTAAATATTATGTTTTTTAGGAACCATGAGGTGTTTGCTAGTGTTTCAGGGTTAATATCGAAGAATAGAGGAGTTTTGGAGGGAACCCGAGCCGTAACATAGGCCCATAATTGTGGCATCATGTCAAAAGCTCTAGGAATGACCCACGATCGTGGCCTGCATGTCACAATATTGATAAAAGGCTCAGATGTCAGCCACGATCGTGGCCAGTGTTGGACAGACGCATAGGCGCTTACGAACTTCACATTTCGAGGGACTTTTTGGACCTTCTGAACCACAAAAAAGCCCTAAGGTTACCCAAAACATAAAAGACTATTTAAAGAAAAACAAGGGGAGAGAAAGAAGAGCTTTTTCGTGTAGCCACACTTGAAACCCTAAAGAGAGAATACCAAGAGAGAGAAAGAAGAAGAAGGAACAGGAAGAAGAGGAAGACGAAACTGACTTAGCATACTTACCAGATCAGAAGGTTTTCCAACGTCGTTTCCTTCCATTGTCTATTCTAAGTCGTGTTTCCTTTTCATTTCAATTTTATTTATGTATAGAATTGAGATGGATAGTATGATGATAGGATTTGAAATATTGATGATATTCTAAACTATCCTTCGAGATTTTATTTTGATTTAATGATAATTTAATCGATTGTGTTTATTGGATGAATGTCGTGATTTGATTGCATTCTTACATGATTCGATAATAATTGAGAGGGTTAATTGAATGAAAAATGATTAAATCAAATTATTGAGAGTTAGGTGATTTAATAGAAACTGTGACAAATCATAATGGTAATTATATGGAGAGCGATCATGTGTTATGTTTTGATAGTTTATTAGAGTGCTTCAAATCTAATTATGGGTTTTGGATAATTTTTTAATTAAGGGATTGCAAATTCTATAATCTGATTAGGGTTTATAATTTAGGGTTCAATGGTTTTAACTTGAGAGAGAGTAATCAGCCCTAGGATAGTCTAGAACCGACACTCCATTGAAACATAATCGGCTAGGTTACCATTAATGATAAGTAAAATCGCCTTTCTTATAAATTGGTAAATTCCTTAGTTTGATTTATATTGTGATTGCATATTGCTCACTTGTTAATACTTTTGTGTTTAATTTTTTATTTGATTGGTTGAATTCAATTCTTGTAATTAATTCCTATTGTATCATTTATTTTAAGTTTTACAGTTTTTCTGGCCTTAGATTTTAGAATTAGATTACTCTTACTCCTTATGAGATCGACACCTCTTATACTACAGTCACGACCCGTGTGCTTGTGGTATTTGAGGGCTTATAAATTTTAAAGCTTAAACAACAAGATCAAGTTTTTGGTGCTGTTTCCGGGAAGGGTGAAGAATAGTTTAGTTCTCTTAGTCTAAGGTATTTTAGTTAGCTTTAAGTTTTTCTGCTCTTCCCTTTTTTGTGTCCATTCTGTTGGCCCAAAAAAAAAATTTTTGGAATAAGCATGATTAGATTAATTTTGGAATATTAGTAGTGTATTTATGTTGGGATTAGCTAGTTTGTTATGTGAATAAGGTTTGTGAAGTGGGTTAAATTAAATTTAAGTGTTAAGGTAGTAAGTTTGTATGAGGGGTAGTTTAGGAAGAACACTTAAGGATAAAAGTTATAAGGCTTACAAGGAAGGGTAATTGGGCCTTTCTAGCTTCATTAAAAAGAAAGAAAGAACAAATAGCTTTGTCTTGTCTTGTTTTGAAAGAGGTTAATGAAATTTTTGAGAAAAGAGAGGTGAGAGTTTCGATTGAGTGGGAAAGAAGAGAAGAAGAAGAAGATAGCCTAGGGTTTCATCTTTCTTTGCTTTAGAAGAGAGATTTTAAGAGTTTTTCAACAAGGAAAAAGAAAGAGGAAGACTTAATCTTCCATTAGAGACAAGAAGCAAAAATTGTGGGAAGAGTTTTAAGGTGAGTTGTTTCAAAATCTTTTGAAATTTTTGATAGGTTTTGGTTCAAATGGCTTAGGAAAAGCATGGGTATGGTTGTTCTAGGATAAATTTCATGTTTTGTTTCCTTAGGTTTTTCCAATTTTTAAAGATCTCTTTTGATTTGGGTTTTTGAAATTTTGAAGAAGAAGAACAAGGGAGGCAAGAGGAGCTAGAGGAAAAGCATCTTGAACAAGCCTAAAGCAAAGGATTTTTAAGGTGGGTAACTTCTTTATAATTGAGAAAATGAGCTAGTACCATTAATGTCAACAAATGAAATTAAATGCTTTCCAACAACTCTGAAATTGGGTATTTATTACTCTTTAGATTGATTTGAGAATATGACATGTTTCTTTTTCTTGTGAATAAATTGTGGGAATGTTTACATATTATGTTGATGATTGATTGGAAAAAGAATGTGAAAGTGAATTTGGAAAGAATGCTATGGTTATAAAATTGACTTTCGGAAAAGTTCCATTTTGGTCAATATGTGTGAAAAATGTGAAATGTATACTTATATGGGTTTGTGGTGGTCCCTTAAATGAGTCAAGTGCACTTGTCTATAGGCTTTTCCCGCCTGCCCACTAGTGGCATGGAGTTTCCTCACGAACTCTCCTAAGTTTACGGCTACACATAACCGCTACGCGGAAATGTGTAGTATGTTTTGTTTGGATCCACCCAAACCATTTCCGATGTGCTTATGTGATTATGATTTATAATCATTTGATTTTGATGTATTCGTTATGTTGGTTTTGTGAATTGCTTGATAGATTGAAAATTTTGGAAAACATATGTGGCATGATTTTGTAAATGAAAATTTTACATTTGGAAATAAATTTATTCAAGAAAATTTTGCTTGTGCTCTTGGTTATAAATATGTTACTCACGAACCGTCGAGCTCACCCCCTTCTTTCCTCCCATCCACAGGCGATGTGCATGAAAATGAGTGACCGAACCAGGGTCAAGGCATCACTCTCTTTTGTTTTTTATTTTGAAGCTATCTTTTGGAAACAAAGCTTTAGTTGCATTTTTGGAGTAAAAGTTACTGTTCATGTAGTTTTTCTTTATAATTTGAATTTTTTAGACTTTGATATATTGGAGCTAGAAATTCCCACTAAAGCTTTGTAAGACTTCAAATTTTGATGTTAATGAAAGATATGCAAGTTTCATGTGTTTTGCCAATGCTTGTTTCAAATATGACTTTGCATTGTTTTTGTAAATGTCCATAAGGGTGAGTTTGTGTATGCTGTGTTTTGAGGCAAATTTCTAGACTGATATGGATTGAATTGGGCCAAGTAGCCTTTTGAAAGTTGTAGAGAAAATTCATAGCTTTCCAATGAGGTATAGCATGCCATTTTTTGGATGTGGGAATTAGAAGATGTGAATTTTTGAAGTTTGAATGTTGTCTAGGAAAGAAATTACGGGACAGAAAGTTTGATTGGAATTTTGACCCTCATAGAGGTGGAAATTGTTCTTGGAGTCTTCATGAGAGTTGTAGGTTATGTGCTTATCTTTCTATTGATATAAAGTAGGCCATTTTTGGATAATGGAGTAAAAAGATATGATTTTTAGAAGTTCTGGCATTGTTTAGGATGGCATTTTTTGGACAGCCAACTTGAAATGAAATTTTGACCCTTTTTTAGGCTGATTTGGTTTGTAAGTTCTTCATGAAAATTGTAGAGATTTTTGTTAGCTTTCCATTGATAACAACCTTGTAAAATTTAGAGTTCTAGGTAAAAAGATATGGATTTTTGAAGTTCAGTGGTTAATAAAAGAAAAAAATGAAAAATTGAAGCGTTGCGACGCGGCTCGCCGGCTCAGCTAGCCTTCCTTCATTATTTTGCTTATAACTTTTCCGTCCGACCTCCGATTGACCCGATTTTTGAAGCGTTGGTTTTCACTCAATTTTTGAAGCGTTGGTTTTCTAAGACATTCCTTTACCTCTCAATAAAAAATTCATAGGCTTTGATATTAATTTGAAAAAGATGGATTGAATCAAAGTGAGAGGATCATTTATAAGAGTATAAGTTGGATATTTTTCAGAACATGCTTCAGTATTTTGGCGTTATCTTAATCTGTAAAGCTCCGATTGAGTTGATTTTTGTTTCAAATTAAACTAGAGACTCGGAGCTATAACTCTTCTAATGTGTCAGTAAGTCAAGGCTGAAGACTAGGTACCTTCAGGCAAGTTAAGGCCATTGTCCATTCCTGAGTGGAAGTGGAAAAGGGTAATTATGGATTTTCTGATGGGTTTGCCCAAGACTAGTAAGAAGCATGATGTCATATGGGTTGTTGTTGATCATTTGATGAAGTCAGCCCATTTTCTGGCAATTAAACAGACTGATTCTTTGCAAGTGCTAGCAAATAAGTATATTGATGAGATAGTGAGACTGCATGGAATTTTCGACTCTATAGTTTTTGACAGAGATCCTTGGTTTACTTCGAGATTTTGGGAAAGTTTACAATAAGCTTTGGGGACCAAGTTACACTTTAGCACTGCTTTTCATCCCCAGACAGATGGTCAATCTGAAAGGACCATTCGAACACTTGAGGGAATGCTCAAGACATGTGTGATGGATTTCAAGGGAGCTTGGGATGAGCATTTTCCATTTATTAAATTTGCTTACAATAATTCGTATCACTCGAACATTCAGATGGCTCCTTATGAAGCACTGTATGGAAGGAAATGTAGAACTCCTATATGATGGGATGAGGAAGGTGAAAGGAGATTGATTGGACCAGAGTTACTCCAAATGGCAGTTGACAAGGTTAATTTAGTTCAGCAATGGCTAAAGTGGCTCAATATAGAATGAAGAGCTATATTGATGCACACCAAAAAGAGATGGAGTATGAAGTTAGTGAGAAAGCCTTTCTTAAGATATCTCCTTAGAATTGGCACTGCCACCGAAATTGTCATAGATAATGACGTCTTTCATGTGTCCATGTTGAGGAGGTATAGATCGGATCCCTCCCATATCATTCAGACTACTGAGGTTCAGTTGAGAGATGATCCGAGTTATGAGGAGATTCCAGTGGAGATTTTGGACACCAAGGAAAAGGTCCTCAAGAACATGACCGTTCAGCTAGTCAAAGTTCTATGGAAGAACCATTCTATAGAAGAGGCCACGTTGGAACCTTTGGAAGCAATGAAGGAGAAGTAACCATACCTCTTCGATGATTCAGGTAAAAATTTCGAGGATGAAATTCTTTAAGGGGGATAGAAATGTTGGACCCCCAAGATTTTCTTTATTTATTTATTTTTCTTTATTTCATTTTCTTAGAATTTAGTCCATAATTTTGCAAGCATAAGGAGAATTTAAAATTAAGTTAGAGTATAGTATGGTGTTTAATAGATTAAAAATGGTAAGAATGTGCAAGGGCATTTTTGGTAGTCCATTTAAGCATTAAAGGACATAAGGCATAAATGAAGGGAAAAATGGACTTTTGACACTCATTAAGTGTAGAATGGGAAAAGGAAGAGTGGTTTTACTCTTGAGAAGAAAGAAAAAAAGAAAATAGAGAAGGAAGAAGAGAAAATACGAAAACAAAGAAGAAAGGAAGAGAGTTTCGGTGGCTTGGGAGAAAAGAAGAGAGTTTGAGCTAGGGTTTTATCTTTTCTATGTTTTCTAGAGAGATTTTGAGGTTGTTTAAGAAGAGGAAAAGAAAGAGGAAGATAAGAGCTTCAAATTGGGCTAAACATCTCTTCATTTGGTGAAGATTTAAGGTAAGAACATTTTTAATACTTTGGATTTTTGAAAGGGTTTTGGTTCATGAAGCTTAGGAAATGCATAAGTTTAGGTATTATAGGATCAATTTTAGTTAATGTGCTTTGTGGGTTTTCATTTTTTGCAACCCTATTGAATTTGGGATTTTGCCTATAAAAAGGGAATCAAGAAAGACAAGAGGAGCAAGAGAAGGGGCATTTTGAGCAAGTTTAAAGCAAGGAAATTCAAGGTAGGTCACATTTTTATAATTAAGTAATAAGTCATAAATGTTTCTTTCAAGAAATGGAAATAAGTGATTTCAACTACTTTTTAAATGTGCATTTATTGCTCTTTGAATGCTTTGAGAATGTGCTGCATTTTTTGTATATGAATTGTATTTTGAATTATGAAATGAAAAATGAAACGATTTTGAAAAGATATCAAGTTTATGAGATCATGTTTCGAAAATATGCCATTTTTGGGTAACAAGTTTACAAGTAATGAAATACATGTTATATAGATTTGGTTTGGTCCATTCTATTGTCAGGTGCACTTTGACTAAAGTCTTCTCCCGCCTGTCCGCTAGTGACATGAAGCTCCTTCAAGGACTCCCTCATGTTTAAGATTACACAAAACCACTATGTGGGATTGTGTTAGTTTGTTTTGTTCACAATTACACAGGACCATTATATGGGAATATGTTAGCTCGTTTTGTTTATGGACCTCCCAAACCATTTTGATATGCTTATGTGCCTAAATATAGTGACAAGATTGGTGTATACATGATTTGTATTTTTGTGAGTTTCGTAAAGAATTTGAGAAATATGTGCTTTATAAATCAATGTGAATCTTTATAATGGTTTTGTTTGTTACCGGTTATAAAATTGTTACCCACGAGCTCTAAGCACACCCCCTCCCATTCCATCCCATCCTTAGGTAAAGAGCATGAGATCGAGTAGCCCAGGGGCAAGGCATCACTCTGATTATGTATCTTTTTGTACTTTAAGATAAATTTGAAAACACAAGGCTTTAGCTGCATTTTAAACAAATTATTGTTCATGTATCTTTTGTACATTGGGATTTTGAGATATTGATGTATTATGGCTTGAAATGCCCATTAAAGCTTTGTAAAACTCTTCTTTTTATATATATTAATGAAATATGATTGTGTTTTGCTTGTGATTCTCAAAATTGGTATATTACATTTCAAACCTTCCATAGGTATCGAAATATGTGTTCTGACTCTAAGGGAAAATTGCATTAATCTAGGGGGAATTAGACAAAGTTTCTTCTAGAAAGTTGCAGTTTATCATCTTAGCTTTCTAATGGTATAAAGTATGTGATTTTTGGACATCAGAGTTAAGAGATATGATTATTATAAAATCTGATGTTTCTTTGACTAAGCCTTTGTCTGTGCTTCTTTGACCATTGGTCTGATGCATCTTTGACCAACCCTTCGCCTGATGCTTCTTTGACCATTGGTCTGATGCATCTTTGACCAACCCTTCGTTTGATGCTTCTTTGACCATTCGTCTGTTGCATCTTTGACCAACCCTTTGACTTATGCTTCTTTAACCATTCATCTGATGCATCTTTGACCAACCCTTCGTCTGGTGCTTCTTTGACCATTCGTCTGATGGTTCTTTGGCCAACCCTCCGTTTGATGCTTCTTTGACCATTCGTATAATGTTGTTTAACTAACCCTCAGTCTAATGCTTCTTTGACCATTCGACTGATGCATCTTTGACCAAGCCTTCATCTAATTCATCTTAGACTGACTTCTTTTGTCTGACCCATCTACCCTTTGGAAATTCAAGATTTTGAGCCTCTATCTGGAAACATTACTCTTCAAGATCTTCACAAAAGTTGTAGATCTTGAAGTCCCCTTTAAAACTGGCCTAAGAAGATCTTAATCTGACATCTCTAGTGAAAGTTATGTCAATTGTCCTATGAAAGGTACAATATAATCGAGGACATAATCATGTTGGATTCTTTTGGTCATAACTTATCCTTCCGACCTCCAAATGAAGTGATTTTTGAACCAATAATTTCCTAACACATTCCTCTACCTCTCTATAACAATTGGTAGCTTTTAGTATTGATCTAAAAAAGATTGATTGAATCAAATTAAGGGTATTGGTTGGAAGAGTATGAATTGGATATTTTTGTTTTACTAAACATACTTTGGTTTTTTAATGATATCTTGATCTGTAGAGCTCTAAATGAGATAATTCTTATTTCTAAATAAATTAGAGACATGGACCTACAAATTGTATGAAGAAATTGAGTCTTAATTCAGTCTTTAAGATTTTCAAATTCTGGATGGAATTTGAGCACAGATTAAGATCAAGTTTCCGAAATAGGGCTCAACAAATGTTGCGGTATCAGAGGCTCACATGTTAAGACATTCGAGTTTAGCTCTGGAAAGGGGGTCCAACAATCTGCATGACGTAACTCTGTGTAGATGCATTGAAAAGCCAACATTTACCTACCAACATCGCCAGCAAAATAATAGATCTCATACAAATAAGATATTGAAACATGCAAAACCATATTCAGTTGGCAAATAACAAAAGATTCTTACAATTTTTTTCTTCACGCATAACAGTGGATATAAGTTTCTCTTACCATTTTTTGAAGACTGACTAGTGCTATTTGTATATTTACGTACACACCGAAAACATAGAAATTATAGTTAGAACTGAAATAACGGAGTTTAGGAAAACATATAAATGTCGATGTTAATAAGAACAGAGGTGAACGATGCATAACAATGCAGTCCAAGTAAAATGATCATCGACTGATTTAGGTTATTTCTTTCAGTAGCAAAAAGTTGACATGGGCCGTCTTTGATTCATCTGAAGAACATAAATCATTTACATATTTAAACAAACAGCTCAGACCAAGGAAAAAAAACAAGAAGAGAAGAAGTCGATGGGAGAGAAAGAGACGAAACCGGAGCAATCAACATACTAAAAGGTTCTGGAGAAGGAGAAGAAGAAGAAGAAACTGAATTGAACTGCTTAATAATTAATAAAAACATACATTAATAATAATAAAATGCAGACGTAACAGATGCAGAATCATTTATTAATTAGGTAGATAGATTTGCAGTAAATGTTATAGATATTAGCAAAATTTATTAGTAGAATTTGTCTGCTTCATATAATATTTGTGTCAGTTTTTTATTTAGAAGTATAAATAAAAGTTAGTGGAAGACGCAAGAGTTATTTAAACAGTTAATAATAAATAAAGTTAGTAGAGACGGAAAGTTTCATAAATAACAGTGAATTAATAATAATTGTGAATTAATATAACACACTTAATTTATTACAAAATTAATTAAAAAATTGTTTTATGTATTTATGTCACTATTATGACTAAGTCTATATATATTAAAAGTCACAAGCGTGCGTTTTAATATTAACTTATTATTATTAATTTTTATTAAGTATTATATACTAATATTAAGTATATATATATAGCTCTTCACTATCACAACCATGAACTATGAATTGCATATCAATTATTAAATTATTATTATTAAGTGCTAGATATTAATATTAAGTATATTAATTAATTATAATTATACAAGTCACAACCGTGCCTGGAAGGTTGTCACTAATATATATACCTAGCATTAATATATAATATCAATATATAGTAACTAATAAT
>JANZLH020000010.1:468001-484689 GCA_026770325.2 Erythroxylum fimbriatum | reverse complement strand
GAATTTGTTTGTAAGTTTGTAACAATGATACTTCAGTTTAATTTTGGATTTTTCAGCGAGTTTGTGCTAAGTACTATATAATATAATGTATGTTTACTTGAAATGTTTATTGGAAGTTTTCGTATGCTTTGATTTGTTGTACTGTAAAGTGTAGCATTCAAATATCCTGCCATGGGATATATGGGTGTTACAATAGTATTGCTTTGAATATTTTTATAAGATTTTAGATAGTTAATTTTATAAAAATTAAGTTTATAAATCTAATAAAAACATAGATTATTATTATTATTATTATTATTATTATTTATTATAAATATATTATTATTAATATTATTAGCACTACTACGACTACAATTAATACTACTTTCTTTCTCCTCAATTTTTTAATATATTAGCTTATTAAACAAGTTGAAGTTTAGGGTATTAGTATTTAGTGAAAGAAAAACAATAATAAAAGATGATAGATTGAGTAATTTGTTTGTTCCTTAATTTCTCGACCTCTAAAACAAAACACTCCTCATGTAAGCATTTTCTAAAATAGATGATTTAGATTAATTCGTCGACCCAATCAGTTGATTATTAAACATAATTATTAATAATTTGACAAGATCAAACAACTAAATATTTCTCAATCCACTTGAAAATAGTTGATCCACTACTTGGAATCCGGTTGAAACTGTAAATATATGCCGTAAAGACGTTATGACTACGTTATGATTACGCAATATATTTTCCAATTCAATTCTACAAATATTTATACATACAGCTTGACGAAGTTCAACAGTTGAAATAATTGTCAGTGCTGAATAATAAAAAGGAGCAGTACTGTACTGGTGCATAGTGTCTCATACACGTGGGACATATGGAGGCTCCTCGGCTTCGCTCTTTTTCTCGCTATATATTTTACTACCTGGCAGTAACAATTATTATAACTTTTGAACTTCACCAACTACCTTTTTCTCCTTCCTTCTTTCCTGATCCCCAAAACAAAAATTTGATTGCGACCAGTGACGAAGTCAGGAATTTATTTTAAGGGAGACAATGTATCCAATCCAGGAGGCAATGTATCCAATCCACCATGGACATTTGCATCTCTTCTATTCTGTTTTAATAAAAAAAAAAATTATGCCCACTCTCACCTAACAGTAGCTTCGCTACTGATTGCGACCACGATGAATGATACTGTTACTACTAATTTGTTAAATGGTTTTTTTGTTGACAAGAAATGTTTGATGTTCATCTTGTTGTTGGTAAATTGGCGCAACTTAGGCATATATATATATATACATATATATATATATATATATTGGAGTTCAAGATATTTAACTTAGACTTAGATAATTGAATGGTTAGCAATTAATTAAAACCTCAGCATTACTACATTAAACCTAAGTTTAGGAAACCTCCTCGAAATTAAGAAGATACACCACTTCCCTGAAGCCCGTTACAATTGAATGCATGATATTCTCAATCTAAATGAATTCTTTACCGTTTGATCTTTCCTTAGGACAGAAGGACCCAAGTAAGTGTTTGCTATTTATTAAAAGAGTTAAAATTTTAAAAGTTAATTAATATTTTCATTAAAGCAGGTAGAAATTAAAAAGTCAAGAAATATGCTTCAAGATATTTATGTATACCATATTTTTTAACAATTTACTTTTTAGAAACTGAAAAGAAAAAAATCTGTGATTAGATTTCTTATTCTAAATTTCAAGCTTTATTGAAAAGAGCCAAAGAGGAGTTGCTTGCTAATATCTTTATTAACAACGATATATTTGATTATAATAATATTTGATCCTAATTAATTTATATAATTAAAATTTCAATTTTTGACTATTCGTTAAACTCTAATTTTTCTATAAAAAAGTTTAGATGGCTTCTCGTGTGGGGTTGATGATTTATGAAGAGCATAATTTTTTTAAAAATTTAAACTTTTAAATGAGTAAGATAAGGTCTCGACTAGGATGAACTAAGTTGTAATAGCCCCACAAGTAATTAAATTATAATAAATGAGTATTTATCTAAAAGTATATACTAAAAATTGAAAAAATAGATAATTATTGTGGCATTTTTGTAATATTTGATTTTTCTTAAAATAAAATGTACATTTATTAGCATTTTATATCTTTATCCGCCGTATATAATGGCTCGTCTCTCTTTCATCAATTCTAGTTATTATGGATATCACAATTGATTAGGTGAAAATAAATTTAAACAATTAACAACATTTGAAAGTATTTTTGGAGTTTTATTTTATTCAGATAAGTTGAGATCATTGGGTGATAATGAATTAAGAGAATTTTGCACTAATTTTACGACTATATTTTCTAGTGATAATGTGTAGGATGTAGATTTAAATATTTTTTTTTCTGAATTAAAAGTGGTACAAATGACTTTGTCAAATAAATTAATGTTATATGTTGAAATTCTTGAATCTATTAAAGTTGCAGATTGTTATTCAAATGTTTCGATTGCTTATCGAATTCTATTAGCTTTACTTGTGACTGTCGCATAAGTTGAGAGAAGTTTTTTAAAGTTGAAATTATTGAAAACTTACTTGAAGTCATCAATGTTATAAAAAATATTGAATAATTTAGCTGTTTTATATATCGAGAAGGATATGTTGGACAATATTGATGTTGATATTATTATTAATGATTTTGCATGTAGAAATATGTGGAGAAATTGTTTTTCATGTTCCTCTGCGTGTTTGTTAGTGCAATTCTCTTGATGTTTTGCATTATGATATTGCTTTTGTTGTTGCTGCTACTATTTTTAGTGATTTTATTGTTATTGATATTTGTAAGATGTAATAATTTAGTATTTATTAAATACGTGAACTTATAATTTGAGTTATTTCTTTGTTGATATTAAATTTTAATAATAAAATATGTTTTAAAAATTTACATATTTATTTATTGCCCATTTATAGGTCCTTTGTTTTTACTTTATCCCTATCCTATAAAATATTAGAAATGACCCGGTTCATTATAATAATATATGAGACCGAATAGGTTTTATGCTCAATTAGAGTAGAAAATGGCAGATAATTAAGTAATAGGTAGTCAAATCTTGCACCCCCTTCGTGATTCATGCACTTGTTGAATTCCATGGCTAGAGTATGTAAAATAAGTTAGTAGTCAAGGGCCGGCATGAAAAAAATTGTATGGAAAAAGTATGTTTTTGCCGTTTTGACTTCGAGTCAGTTGACAACTCTTACCATGTAAAATCATTCAATAAACTCTGCTCTCATATCAATGATTAGATTACCAGCAAATTTTACACGTGTCACAATTTCAAATACAGTATGAGAGAATTAATTAGTTAGAATATCCCGAATGATTTTAGGGACAAGATCATCTGTACCCATAATTTTGTACTAATTCTATTTCATACGATGGAACAGAGTTGGTACAGAATTATAGATACAAAGAATTTGATCCCGTTATTTTCTACGTTAAATTGCACTAGTTGACTATAAACTTACAATACATTAACTTTTATCATAGAATAACATATATATAAATATATATTAAAATGCTAACGAAAACTATTAGACCAACGTAAATGCATGCCCGTAGTGAATGGGAGCAAATCGAGATAAAGAGAACGCAAAGAATACAAATAATTGCAGTCTTTCATTCCTAGCTATTTGTTTTCTGCGACGTTTGGGTCATGTAATCATCGACAGACTCAAAACTTCTTCGTTGGTATTTTCCAAAGGAAGGAATCAATTTTCAAGTATATCTTATATATTAGTATACGATTTAAACAGTTAATTGAAAAAAAAAAAGAGAAAGGAAGAGTTGTTGGTTAAAATGACAAAAGTAGAAGCACCAATCACCGTTTAAAATGTGACGCAAGAGATGATTCATCATCAACATCAAGCAATTTCTAGAAAAAACCAATTAGCTCTAGACAGAGCAGATTCTGATTATATCCTACCTTATATTAACACTAAAAAACCACTCCATTACCAAACTAGTAGGGAAAACCAAAGACCCTCAACGTACAAGTGATAAAACAAAGTTGCTTGGCGAGGAACCAACAATGTACTGCTAATCTCCACCTACACATCCAATAACAAATTGCCAAGTGTCAACACTACGCAATCCCCTTCTGGTCCCTACAAGTTCTTGGTCTTGTCGGAGTGCACGGTCTTATAACAAGGTCCCAGCTATCTTTCAGAGGAGGAGAAGGTAAAGATTGGAAAGGAAATCGAGCTGTTAGCATCAAGGAGAGGCTAGGATTGCTTACAAATCCACGAGAACTATATCTCCTCATCTTATCTTTCTTTTCCATTCAAAACTTTCATGAGATCATTTTCTTCTTCTTCTCTCTCTCTCTCTCTCTCTTATGAAGTCACTCCTTTCTGTTTTCTTTTGCTCTTATTCTCCCTTCACTCCTCATTCCTGCTTCTAATACTCTTCGTTATTGTATAACCTTTTCTCATCATCGGTTTCTGAAACTTAATTGTTTTCAAAAAATATATAACCTTTTTCGTGCTTCTGATTCTTTAGTAAATCAAGAGAAGAAATGGCCCCAAGGTCTAGCAAAGGCAAGTCAAATAAAACCAAGGCAGAGAAGAAAAAGAAAGAGGAGAAAGGTAAATCCTTTTCTCAAGTATATATCTTTAAATTATTTTTGTATTCATGCCCTCATTGATATTCTTGTCTGTGCAGTAGTCCCCACTGTTCTTGACATCACTATCATCACACCTTATGAATCTCAAGTCGTACTGAAGGTAGGATATACAAATTAACCTTGTGAGACCCTTAAGCAGTAGTAAATAGAAGAAGAAATTTGGCTCACTTGTTAAAATGGAATGTTTTTGAAGGGTATATCCACGGACAGGATACTTGATGTGAAGAAGCTCTTGGCTGTGAATGTAGAGACATGTCATCTCACAACCTATTCTTTATCGCATGAAGTAAATATTCTGTGATTCTTCCATGCGTTTATTAATTTATCCGCCTTTGGTTTTAAATTATTTTCAGCAGCTAGCTAGCATGTTTCTTTTTGGCTGTTTGATACCGAATATTGCATGATTATGAGAAATTGATTGAGAATATACATACTTTGGGTTATCAGGTAAAAGGCAAGAGATTGGGTGATAAAGTGGAGATAGTTACTCTGAAGCCTTGTTTGCTCAGAATGGTTGAAGGTAGGTGATTGGTGAGGCCTTAGCCAGCCACCATGTTTCAATATCATATAGTATTATTTTTGTCAAAAGGATACTTCCCTTTCTGGTTTTGGCTAGGAAATTATAATTAAAAAAAATAAGTTGGAGAATGGAGATAATAAAAAACGTAAGATGTTTGAAGCATTCTGAGTATGCCATAGTAATTCAATGGGCTTAGCTTCAGAGTTTGGTTTGAAGTAGAACTTGGCTCTTCCTTCATTCCAAGTTGATGAAGGCTAACTACCAACCTGTGAAATGCATTACTTGTGGGGAGGGAGCATAGGAACGTGAAGCTTGGCAGCTATTTCATTCAAAATAACGTTGGTTGTGAGTGACAGATAGGTACAAACTACAAACAACATATGTCTGTCTGCTTTTGTAGCAGTCTTGAATGAGTCTAGCAGTGCAACTAACTTCCCATACATAACTAGTCCCAGTCCGACCGTGTGTTTAGATTCGAACTCGTTTGTGGGACATATTACAGGACATGATACCTTTTGGAAGTTGGTGATTTACTATTTACTTTACTAATATAATAGTAAAAACAA
This sequence comes from Erythroxylum fimbriatum, assembly GCA_026770325.2. NCBI lineage: Eukaryota > Viridiplantae > Streptophyta > Magnoliopsida > Malpighiales > Erythroxylaceae > Erythroxylum > Erythroxylum fimbriatum. The sequence continues at coordinate 478,959 of JANZLH020000010.1, read as the reverse complement.
AGGAATTAAAAGGAAAAAGCCCTGCAGAACTAATTTAATTATTCCATTTTAACTATAAAACATTAAAACCTTATAATTTAATTATTATGTAAACTGCTAAATAACTATAAAACCTTATAATTTCAAATAAAATAATTCCACCAACTCGTTTTTGATAAATATAGTGTTTACCTTTTCACAAATACCCAATATTTCCCAGTTATTCACATCTCTGCCACTCCCCCTTGCGCAGAGGACTACGCCGACGAGTCCCACGCCATCGCTCACGTGCGGAGGCTACTCGACATCGTCGCCTGCACCACCAGGTTCTCCAACCGACACTCTACGTCGCCTTCCGTCAGAAAGAGTAATCCCAACGGTAAGCCTCAACCGAACTCACCGGCGACTTCAGTCAGCAATGGGCCCCGCACTCCGTCATCTCCCACAACGACGAATGACGGAGTGGCGCCGCTTCCGACGGCTTCGGGCTCATCGGAGGGTTTAGACATGGTGGCGATTCATCAAACTCCAAAGCTCTCCGAATTCTACGACTTCTTCTCCTTCTCTCACCTTACTCCTCCAATCGTCTGTAAGTATCTTACTATCTCGTCTTCAAAATTTTTTGTCTTTGTTGTTTGGCTGCTGAGAATGCGTTGGAAAATGTACATTTTGGTTTTTGGAGTTAAAAAAAAAACCAGTTATGTGATCGATTGGCACCTTTAAGCTTTTCACTTTAGTAATTTGTATCTCGTAGCTTATGTGAATTACTTGCATTATTTTTTTAATATTTACTTAACATTTTAAAGGCAAATTTCGTGATGTAGATTTGAGGAGATGTGATACTAAGGATGGGCAGCCGAGGCGTGAAGGCGAGTACTTTGAGATTCAGGTTTGTAATTGTTTATCTTTTGCTTTTTCATGTATGTAAGTTTTGAGCTTATATATGATGTAAAGTTGTCTTTTTTCATTGAGTTCTCACTCATTGTGAATGGAGTTCAATGAAGCTGCAATGTACTTGATGTTACAGATCAAAATCTGCAACGGGAAGCAAATAAATGTGGCTGCATCAGTAAAGGGCTTTTATGCAGTGGGAAAACAGTTTTCGCAGAGCCATTCGTTGGTGGATCTTCTGCAAAATCTTAGCCGGGCTTTTGCTAATGTGGGTACTTTGTGTTCCAGCCATTTTGCATTGTTGTAATGGAGTTTGGAGTTATTGACATGGGTGTTGTGTTGATGCAGGCATATGATTTGCTTATCAAAGCTTTTGTGGAGCACAACAAGGTGATAAATATATTTTATTATTGTACCGAATGTTGCCAAAAACAAAACCTTAAATTTATAGATTTTCTTTTGAGGTGAATTATGTGAGCTCACATTTATTTCTGTTTCCAGTTTGGTAATCTTCCCTATGGATTTCGTACAAATACGTGGCTCGTTCCTCCATCTGTTGGTCATTCTCCATCCAAATTCCCATCACTACCGTCAGAAGATGAAAGTTGGGGTGGTAATGGTGGAGGGCAAGGAAGAGATGGTGAATATGATCTTCGACCATGGGCTACTTATTTTGAAATATTGGCTAGCCTACCATGCAAGACAGAGGAAGACAGAGTGATTCGTGACCGGAAGGCCTTTTTGCTTCATAGTCAATTTGTTGATGTCTCAATTTTTAAAGCTGCAGGAATTATCCAGCGCCTCATTAATTCTCCCACACATGCAGTAAACTGTTGTTCGGATTCAATTTTATTTGAGGAACATGTAGGCGACCTGTCCATTGTTGTCAAACGTGATGATACTAGCATCAATTCAAAGTCTGAGGTAAAAGTTGATGGCCATGTGTTATCTGGTGCCTCTGATAAGGAAGTTGTTAAACGGAACTTGCTTAAAGGAATAACAGCAGATGAAAGTGTTATCGTTCATGTAAGTGCGTTTTTATCTCTCTTTGTCCAATATCCAGTACCTAGTCAGTTTCAGATGCATATAGGACAGAAAGCTCTTCAGTACGGGCAAAGGTTGTGTGTCTGTTAGTAGTAAATAACAGTACTTGGATGCATTACATTCACCGATGTTAGATAGTTTCCTTTTATGGATAATTTTCCTTTATACCCTAGGTTGTCCAAACCATAAGCAATCCTACCTTTCCCTTTCCTCCTCAACCCCCCTTCTAATATGCATTGAGGACTAGCAGCTGAAAATTATGTACTTCTGGAGATGATGAACACATATAATTTCAATATGTAACCTGTTTAACTCAAGTGCAGTTCTTTTGTTGACAAGGGAATAAAGGTTAGAGAAGCTCTGATAGAGTCGTTCGTATTTGCATCACGAATGCTATCTAGATTGTATGGTTCTCTGAAGCCTAATTTCAGTAAATTGCATGACAGCATGAAGATTGCCCAATGTAATAGCTTTTCTCTTGACTTTATTGAACATGTAGCTAGTTGCACATTATTTGCATAGTTCTTTTAAACAAAGTGCTGAACAGTACTGCAAACTTTTCACAGGATACTGCATCATTGGGTGTTGTCATTGTAAGACACTGTGGATATACTGGGACAGTGAAAGTTGTTGGCAACTTGAAGAAGATGAAGGGTGATACAGAAGATATTAAAATTGATGATCAACCGGATGGAGGAGCTAATGCTCTTAACATTAACAGGTCTAATCTATAATCTCACTCTCTCCCTGTAAGAAAGATTGTATTGGGCCACAGAAGGCAGCACTAGCATACTAGGAGACTATGACTAGCAATTAACAGGAAGATCTGACTGCCAATTGTGTTTTAATTGATATGGGAAAATTCTAGATGCAAATCATAAAGAAAGATGCTGCTGTAATTTGTAAGATAGATCTGGTTTGTTTTATCCGTTGCATTCTGTGTCAGAGTTTATTTCATCATTTTGTCTTGGTTATATGGTAAGAGCACTGGATGTCTGCTTCCGTCAATTGGATCCTTCTTATGGTGTTACGACTAATGAGCTTATAACTGGAAGGGAGAGTTTTTTGAGACTAGCTCTACATATTCTGTCTCGTACCTAGTTTTAAGATAATTTTTTAAGGGGAAAACTTTAAAATGGTTTACAATGATGGGTAAAAGCTTTAAATCCTTTATAAAATGAAAATTTCAAGAAAACATTACGGTTAAATTCAATGCTTTCCATATTTGCTATTGACTTAGAAGGTTCAAATCTCAATGCAGCTTGAGGGTTCTGCTTCATAATTCTTATGATACTGAATCATGTGGGGTTCAGTCATCTATCTCCAATTTGGATGATCTTGAAGAATCTAGGCTTCTTGTTCGACAAGTTACTCAAGATAGTTTGACAAAGTTAGCGGAGAGTCCCTCTTCTTCAGAAAGGTCAGTTAGGTGGGAACTTGGTTCATGTTGGTTGCAACATCTGCAAAAAGGAGAAACTCAAACAGATTCAAGCTCTAAAAGCTTTGAAGGTGAAAATGATACTGAACATGCTGTAAAAGGTCTGGGAAAGGAATTTAAATATTTGAAGAAGCGAGGCAAGAAACCTAAAGGAAGTTATTCACATGATGACAAGGACAATGAAACTATTCTTGGCAATGAAAGCATGGGAACTGATGGAGGACATATTGGCTCTGAAGAAACCAGCTGTGGGGACGAATTGAAGAATCTAATTTCTGAAGACGCATTCTTGCGGCTGAAAGAAACAGGAACTGATCTTCACATAAAGGTTTCTGAAAGGAACTTTTTTTTATTCATTTGATTCTACAATTGTTGATTTTGTTTTTCTTTTGGTAGGATAATTTGTGTTACCTTTTTCTCTAACTGTGTTGTTTTACCTCTTGGAGCAGTCGATTGATGAACTTATCCATATGGCACATAAGTATTATGATGAAATTGCTTTGCCAAAACTGGTAACTAATATCTATGTTGAGTACTTCTGGCAATAAAATCATGTGCTCTCAGATTTATAGCTTATGCTATCTCTATTACATTAGGTGACAGACTTTGGCTCACTCGAGCTCTCCCCAGTTGATGGCCGCACACTGACTGACTTCATGCATTTACGGGGACTACAGATGCGTTCTTTGGGTCGCGTGGTAAGTAATTTCTCCCCGTATCATCCATCTCCTCTCTTTCTGTTGCTCTGAATATGCATGTGTGTGTGTGGACTTCTGTCTCTGAAAGTTGTTAAGTGCAAGTGCATCACTTTTTCTTTCGTCTGTTTCTTTCTCCTTGTTGCAGGTTGAACTTTCAGAGAAGCTTCCTCATATAAGATCACTTTGTATCCATGAGATGGTTACACGAGCTTTTAAGCACATACTCAAGGCAGTTATTGCATCAGTTCCCAATGTAACAGATTTAGCTTCCACCATTGCGTCATCCTTGAATTTCTTATTTGGATGTCCACGGGTGGAAGATAACGAGTATGTAAAAGATGATAGTCTGAAGTTGAAGTGGTTGCAAACTTTTCTTACTAGAAGGTTTGGATGGACATTTAATGATGAGTTGCAGTGTTTAAGAAAGTTCTCAGTTCTCCGTGGAATTTGCCATAAGGTACTTTCTTGTTTTGTTTAATTTACTTTCATTATTTGTGGCTGGTTAATGTATCCTAAGAATAATTATCAATAAACAATACTGTGCAGGTTGGGCTGGAGTTGGTACCTAGAGATTATGACATGGACTGTCCTAATCCTTTTAAGAAGTCTGATATCATCAGCATTGTTCCAGTGTGCAAGGTGCGAATTCTTTCACATTAACCTCTTCTGCTATAGGTAGGTAGCCAATAGTAAGTCAATGTGAATTACATATTTTCACTTTGCTCCACAGCATGTAGTATGCTCATCAGCAGATGGTCGAACTTTATTAGAGTCGTCCAAGATTGCTCTTGATAAAGGAAAACTAGAGGACGCTGTTAACTATGGAACCAAGGTGTTAACCCTTTCAAAATCATTCAAATGCTACATGAGTTATCTATATCCAAATAGAGTTTCTTCTAGTCTTATATTGTCGTCTGATTGTACTGAAGGCACTAGCAAAAATGATAGCTGTTTGTGGCCCCTATCACCGAACTACAGCAGGTGCTTATAGTCTTCTAGCTGTAGTTCTTTACCACACTGGAGATTTTAATCAGGTAAACTGACATATCTGCTATATAAAAGATTGATTTATGTATTTGATATGTTTTGCTCGCATTTGTGTGTAAAAATAACATCCGTCTTCAGACAAAGATTCATACGGAATTGGATCTGTAGAATGTGTAATTTAAATTAAACAAGGACATTATTCCTTTGAATGGTTATTCAAGAGTAGGAAACTCAGAGGTTAGTGGATTGTCAGACAGATGCTTAGAGATATATCAGATTTGGATATTCAAGCATAGAAGCTATTCGGAACAAACAAACAACATGAGTTCAGTACCTTGACATGTATAAAACTATTGGATTACTTGATACAAGAAAGGTTGTGCTGACTAATTGAATGCAGATATGTCGGTGAATTCACTAAATATTAGTCTCCATTTCAGGCAACTATATATCAGCAGAAGGCTTTGGGTATCAATGAGAGGGAACTTGGGCTTGATCATCCTGATACAATGAAAGCCTATGGGGATCTATCTGTGTTTTACTACCGTCTCCAACACATTGAGCTAGCTCTGAAGTAAGTCACTAAGCCGGTCCTTTGTTGAGCTTATCATATATTTGCCAACCGTCTATGTGCTTTTCAATCTCTATTTGGCTGGATTAAGAGGGATCATGTAGGAAGTCATGGAAATTTGACCTATTATCTTAATTTATTTATACAATCTGCCAGCTATTTTCATGGAAGCTGGATTTCTAGCAATTCAGTCTCTAAGTTTGAATTGTTTCCCACCTTCTGTAGTTGTTTGTTGTATCTTTTTGATGCAATTATACTCGTGTCTGATTCAATTGTTTCCTTTATCAAGTCCTTTTCAATTTAAGTTTTTCTGGTTCTTTGTGCTATATTGGCTTTCTAATCAATGGTAAATAAAAATTGGCAGATATGTAAACCGTGCCTTGTTCCTTCTCCATTTTACTTGTGGATTGTCCCACCCCAATACTGCTGCTACATACATCAATGTGGCAATGATGGAGGAGGGTATAGGGAATGTTCATATTGCTCTCAGATATCTTCATGAAGCACTTAAATGCAACCAGAGATTGTTAGGGGCCGATCACATACAGGTCTCTCTATCTCCCTCGCATTCGATACACAAGCTTAGCATGTTAAGCAAATATTTTACATATTTTTGCTCATATGAAAAAACAAAAGGGATTGAGAAAATCTTGATGCAAATTTCTTCTTCTTTTTTTTTCACTTGCAGACAGCAGCAAGCTACCATGCCATAGCCATAGCTCTTTCACTAATGGAAGCATATTCCTTGAGTGTTCAACATGAGCAAACTACACTCAAAATACTTCAAGCAAAACTTGGATCAGAGGACCTGCGTACTCAGGTAATCAGAAAGAACACTCTTGGACCATGTTACGTTGCTTGCTTGTTACCATAAATTGGAGATATGTCAGAATGCTAGGGTGCAAAGCCTGGGAGCATATACATTCCCCATCCAGTAGGCCATGGATAATGTAGTTAATGCTGTACATAATATTTGGTTTTCCTTTGGATTCTTTATGCATAATGTGGGCGCGGGGCTGCATTCTTTGAGCAGGATGCTGCTGCATGGCTTGAATATTTTGAATCCAAAGTTCTTGAACAGCAAGAAGCTGCAAGAAACGGAACTCCTAAACCAGATGCATCCATTGCAAGCAAAGGTCATCTTAGGTACTGATATGGTATTCTTCAAATCTCTTGTGTTTGGATTTGCAAATATATCTGGGAGTACCAAAGCTTGTGATCTCTATTGCAGTGTATCAGATCTACTGGATTATATTAGTCCAGGTCAAGATTGTAGAGGAGGTGATGCACATAGGAAACAACGCCACCCAAAGGTATCAACTGTTCAACTTGCTTGTTACATTAATATGATTTTACTAGTTACTATGGGCAAGTTAAACTCAGCTTTGTAACTGGATATGACTAATACACCATGTGATAAAGCAACAGAATCTTGATAATTTGACTTTTCCTTGCCCTTTATACAAGATCAAAACAAAATAGAGAAAAGGAAAACTGAACTTTTTGGCATCAATATGGAATCAGCCTAAAACTATGCTTGGTGGAGTCTAAAGTTGGAGAACTTTTCAAAGTAATTTACTAAATAGAATTGTTTGTTATAGTAGAGAATTTACTAGATATGGAAAATTGGAAGATAGAACTTATCCAGATTATGCAATTGGAAAACATGTTTATTTTTTTTGTCTGTCGTTGTTCTTCTTAAAAAGATTGATGGATTTACTAAGAATGTATTCAAAGAAGCAATTACAATTTCACAGCACCCCAACTTTGGTTTGCATTCCACAACTCAGGGACTACTAAATGTGATTCTAATCTCCCTTGATTAAAAATTGCCAGATACTGCAGGTTAATGATAAAACTAGTCAAGCCAATCAACGGGTAATAACTGAAGATCTGATGACCCATAATGACATACGGAGTGTAACGACCATAGTAGATGATTATGCTGGCAATGTAAATGGGGGCTTGGTTCATGGTGATGGTCCTGATGTAGAAGAAGAAAGTGATGATGTTAATATATACAGATCAACAGTTTCAAGTGAAGAAGTTGAAGAGACAACTTCAGATGAAGGCTGGCAAGAGGCCAATCCAAGAGGAAGATCGAGTAATACTACTGGAAGGAAATCTGGTCTCAGGAGACCAGCTTTGACGAAGCTAAAAACAAGTGGTATCAAAGGAAGCAGTTGCAGGCACGATGTGATTTCTCCTCCCAAGAAAACACCTAATGGAATCTCCAAAACTGAGTTGATGAAACCAAAACAAACTAAGAATGTTTTGGAAGGTTCAACAAAACTGCCAACAAAAGTTTGTGATTCTAAAGTTTCATCTACTCTAGGAAATCTCGCTGCTGTTGCATCTAAATCTCTGTCTTACAAAGAAGTAGCCGTTGCTCTGCCAGGTTCAGTTTTAAAGTCATCTGCAGAGACAGTAGAAGAGTCAAGTGTGAATAAACTAGAGACCCAGTTATCTAGCATTCCAGCTGAAACATCAAAGGAGGAAACTGCTAATTATGTTGTTGGCAATATATCAGGTGATGATAAAGTGAAGAATGGACCTGAATCAGAAATATCTGGCCTTAAGCTTGAAGAGACTCCTTCTGACCAGGAAAAGCTGTTGGAAACTAATGGACGCAAGCTTTCAGCTGCTGCCAAACCATTTAAACCAGGAGTTCTTCCCGTTGTTCACCCACCAAACTTGGTTGTTGTGCCAAATATTTATGATGTAAATGTTAGTCAAGGTATGCTTGCAGCATCAGTGGCACCTACTATTGCTGCTAGAGTTCCCTTTGGACCTAGATCACCTCTGTACTATAGAGCCAATCAAGCTTACCGAATGAAACAGAGTTTCTTGAAACAACAATCCTCTGTGACAGTACCTCCCAGAAGCATGAACCCAAATGCATCTGAATATGTTCCGAGGAGAGCTATTCAAATGCATTCTGTAAGTGAAGATACTGTTGTTCCACCAGAGGCAAACCCTTTGCTTGAGACAAGCAAGGTTGAAGAAGGAAAAGTTTATAAGGAATCCAACAATGACGTGAACTGTAGTTCTTCAGAGAAAAGCAGTACGCAGTCTGACAAGGACGAACTTGCAAGGCAGATTCTGCTCAGCTTCATTGTGAAATCAGTCCAGAATAAAGTTGATTCTGGAGATGAGTCCTTATCATGTGAGAAGAAGTTTGATCCTTTAGAGAATGCTTCTGATGAGATTGCAAATGATAGTGCAATAATAAAAAAATTCCATGGGAATGAAGGGAAGACAAACTTTGCCAGCCAGTCCAATGATCATGACCAGCTGAAACCAAGTGTAAATAGAAAGAAGAATGGTGATGCTGATGGATTCATAGTTGTGACAAAGCGGAAAAGAAATAGGCAGCATTTCCCAAATGGAGTACCTGGGTTGTGCAATCAGCAGTCAATTTGTACTTCTGTTAGCTGAAGAAGAAATCAACAGGACAGATGCTGCCTTTCTATCTGGTTTTAATGAAACAGCCTTATCCTCTTTGACATATTAGGCCAAGATAGGAAGGGAAGTTTGATTATTTAAGCAGTTTAGAAATTTATCAGAAGCATCCAACTTGGTATGTTCTGATTATATCTGTGTACAAAATGTGGTTTCACAAATTTTATTGAAACAATAAAAGGGTCATTGCCAATTTTATGGAATCTCTACTTTTCATGGCTTGTCTCCCTGTTATTATTATCTTTAACCTTCTCAAGAGTTTTTTCAAGTGGAACCCAATATCTCAGCCTCGTAGAAGATTGGAGAGTTCTTACATTTGATAAGTATTATTAATATACACGAAAACTTGTCTCCTTGCCCCGTTATCCTATCTGGAAAACCAAAAGCTTTTACTCTTGTTGCTCGTAGCTGATTCCCGTTCTCTATATTATGGTATTTACTGCTTATAGAAGTCATTAGTTGTGGTGGTGGTGCCTGGCATGGGACGTATTATGTTCATAACAACGCCATTTGACGCAGAACGGAAGTTACGAATGAAACAAGAACGTTTAGACTCCGTTCAGGAGTTTAATCAATGTCGTTTGATTGGACGAAAAGGTAAACAAGAGCGACAAGCGATCTTGAAAGAAAGGCAAAGCCAAATTCTAGAATGAAAATAAGGTAATCGTCCGCAGAAAACATCAATAAGGCCTATTTATAATGGCCAACAACCCTAATCTGAAACCTGACAAGATTAGGAAATAAAGACAGAAAATAACAAAATAGTCTTTAAAAAAATAAACGCAAAATTGGGCCCCTAATTTAGGCCTTATTCCGCATCCTGCCGCAAACCTTGCTGCGGTCAAGATCTTCCATATAATTCAAAGCTATCTGGTCCGCATCACCTTTCCTCCCCGAAACTACAGCTAAACGGGGCCTTGTGACCTGTGATATAACGACATAGACCACTTGAAGTACGGATCCATCCCAAACGAATCATTTAACTAATAGCCTGTTTGGAATGTAGGGAATTCAATTCCCTTGTTTGGAACCAAAAAAATACAAAAGAATTAAATTCATTATTGGGTTTAAAACCCACCTCCTTTGTAAGTTCAATTCACGAAATTATTCACGTGAATTGAACTCCTTTGGCTTGACTGCTGCTTTTTGACACCAAAACCCAATAATGCCCTATCACAGCAAACTTGTCTGATGATGCGTTTTATGTTTATGTGGAACTATCTGCCAATAATTAAAAGCTCTGTATTCTTCTGTACCTTTAGCTTTATTTCTTAACATGGGAATTAAAAAGCTACAGAATTTTCAAATGTATGTATAATTTTTCTATTGTACAATAAATGAGAAAAATGTTTTGCATTCTTTGGTCTAGTACGAGCATGGTATATCAAAAATAGTCTTAGGAACCCTATGCTTATTTAATGGATCATGTTGTTAGGCGAACGAAGTAGTTGGGTGGAATTATCATTTTGATTTTCAGGATTATATTATAATAGTAAGGTTTATGCATGAACAAGGAAAGGAGATACAGTAAAATATTTGTAAAATAAATGATAGAGCATAAACATTTCATAAAATTTCCAAAATCTTTTTGTTAGTAATTTATTAAAAAATTTAACCAATCTGGCTGATTGAACTGTAAAAATCTTGAATCGTCCAATTTTTTGATTCAGTTTTAATTTTCTAATTTAATTTACTTTAATAAATTTTGTTGTTAAAAACTGATTAATTTATTAATTAATCGTTCATTTTTGAAAATTACTAAGTTCTTATAAACTAAAATAAATCAATTAATTTTCATTCAATAATCTTGTAATTGATGTTTATAAGTTGCTCTATGTAAGTGTGAATGTTTATTAGTTAATAACATTATTTTTTAGTCAGGGGTAAA
>JANZLH020000010.1:417174-428092 GCA_026770325.2 Erythroxylum fimbriatum | reverse complement strand
GGACCCGGAGAAATCACTGATCTTCACCATGGCTGCACGAATATGGAAACAGGTTAGAAAATGAAACGAGCATTTACAACATGGAAAATAATTAAAATACGGGGGATCAACTAGAAGGGGCAGTTTCTTCTTCTAGCCCGTTAACTCGGGGCGGGGGGTCGACTAAGAACGAATTAGCCGAGGCCCCCCGCCATATCCCAAAATGAGACGATCAAAGTCGTACCGACTGAGCGCCTTAATGCGATCGATCGTCTTCGACTCCTCCCTAGTAAGGGACACGTTTGAAAGATCATTCCACCGCTCGGCCAGAGGATATCTCCATGGCCTGGACTCAAAAGACGATCCTGGGGGTCTCACGAACTTCGTCCTTCAAGCTTGGATTTTTGAGGCCGTTCCAGTAAAACGATAGCGCGCATCCCTATATTGAAGATGAGGGATCCCGGCCCCGGCACTCAAGCTCTGGTTCATTCTCAAGAAATAACGTAGGATGCCGACCGATGGGGGACACCCAAACTGATGGCATAGCAAGGCCAGACCATTCATAAATCTCCAGCCGTTCGGAGGAATTTGGCTCGGCCTCAGCTGATATGCGCAGCACACTTCGTCAATAACCAAGGCATATGGGAGCCTCATACCACCGACCAAGAAAAAGCTGTCTGAAATAGCAAAATACCCTCCTGGACTGCTATGAATTCTTTCATTCTCGGAGGCCAGTCCGGGTCCCCACGCTGTGGGGATGTCATTCCTGATGACCGATCGATTTAACTCCCTCGCGGTCATCGTCGATGGGTCACTCGGCTGTTTCTCGACGATCTGCCCATCTTTTCGGGCGGTCGTCCCAACTTCCTCAGTTCCCTCTGCCTCAGGCGCCTCATTCCCACCAGCCTCTGGCACCTCCACCATTTCCGCTGCTATCCCCAGTGGCCCAACAATCTGTAAGGCCCTCTTGGCGGTTTCCTCCCTAGGACTAACTTCCCCTCTAGGGTTGGTTGACGACATGATTACAAAAAGGAAATTTATGGGCTGAAGGGAGGAAAAAAGACGTACCTAGTTAGTGGTCGAGGTTTGGAATTTGGAAGACGGTGGTGAAAAGTATACTCCGATAACTGCAGAGAGCAGAAGAGATGAAAACGCAGAGAATAGAAGCGGAAAAGAAAATACGCAGAGAGAAAGAAGACTGCCGGTTCTAAAATTTATAGCATCAACTGAACGGGAGTACCAATCGACGATAGACACGTGGTGAAATCCGAGTCGAGGTTGAACACGTGGCAAAATCTGAACTGCGGTAAACTAGGTTTGTTAAAGACCTGAAGCGGCGTGACAGTCGAAAGGACACACATGACAGTGTATGACAGCGCGTGACAGCCGCGCGGCAGTTAAAAGGACGCATCATTTCAAATTTTGAACGGCGCCCGAAGGATACGTATCGTCAAATAATGATTAGACCTAGTGCCACGTCAACATATTGATGTCCGATCGATCGCCCTGCCATAACGCGAGCCGATCGATCGCCCTGTTTTAGCAAGCCGGTCGGTCGCCCTGTCCTAACGCGAGCCAACCGATCGTCTTGTTCTAGCCCAAGCTATCACGCACCAGACGTGGATGCCCGATCAGTCTCATATCATAGCAGGAGCTATTGCGCATAGCGCATCGGTCTCTGACCGACCTGCCATATCACCACAGTCGAACAATCAGCCCTTTCGTTACCCACGATCGGTCCGCCATGTCATTATGCCTGATCAAGAGACTACATCACGACAATTGATCGGTCAGGCCTAGCACGAGCAGCCATGAAGACATGCTATACGATTCTCATATACTCCTTCGACCCTTCTCTTGGATCAGACTCGAGGAGTAGGGGGCTTATGGTTGGGTCGGCTGTGCCAGGCCGAGTCCGAGGCCCAGGTCCACACGTCCACACCCCATTCGCAGGTGTTAGTCTCCCATGCAAACGTGAAGACCTGCGCAGAGACCTAAACCTAGCATGTATCTCATATATAAGGTACTATTTGGCCATGATACAGGTACGAGATTACAACCCTATTTTTCTCGGTTCTTGGCAGCCAATACCCTCTAAAAAAGACTAACTTGAGCGTCGGAGGGGCCTTCCGGGAACCAACCCCCAGCGTGCCTTTACTTGTTTTGCAGGTATTCTCTAGCCGAAGTTATTCAGATTATGGATCCAGGCAACAACGTTCAGCCCCAGCAGAATCCGACAGAACCAAACTCTAATTGGGATAAAAATGTTATTCCTAGTTTCCTCATCCAATTTGAGTATGGTCAACCCATATTCATAAGAAAGATGAAAAAATAAAACAAAATCATTGCTTTATCCTTGTCTGCAATAGTTACCTCGAGACTTGGCAACTCATTGACTATTTACATGTCAGATATTGTTTTAAATATAATTCCTCCTACATCTTTGACTTGTATAGTCTCTACTTTCGACACAATTTATTTGCAAAAGGCTTAACATATATTGTCTTTCTAGCTATTTTTCATATCTCTACAAGGGATGCAACATCTACAGTGTAGTACAAAAAGACATCTACTAGATATAACCAAATGGTTTTAGTTGCTTGTGCCTGCAACTTATCCCAATTGTGTATATCCATTTCTTTTGAATTATTCTCGTGCAACCAATTCAGTGAGCCTTATTATGCTAATAAATCCTTCATTCTCCATTGTCACAGTTTGAAATTCCCTAATTTCATTGAACTTCCCTATTTTGAACTCCTACAACCAAAATCATTATTGACTCGACAACGAAATAATACCACTTATTAAGAAATAATGTGTATGCAATAAAGATATGTGTATAAAAAAGAAACAAACAAACAAGAAGATTTTTATCATGTTTAGTCAATTAGATATGCCTACATTCTCAAGAACCAATAACATTAATTAAGTATTGATTAATTAAACACTCAATTGAAAATTATATTTTTTTTTGTATAGGCTAGTTTACATAATTATAGTTAATTATAAACTCTAACTGCTATAGTTCTATTTATATAAGATTGTTTAAATAAAAATACTCAATTAAACCAAATATAATCATGATTCTAATAAGTCTTAGAATCCTCCTAAATTTTGAAGTCCACCAAATACACATTTCCAAAAAAGATTGTTTATTACAGAAATACTTATGTCCCAAGTCATATATCTCACCATTTCTTCTTGTAAATGAATATGGGTTCAATGATGCCTGTGTCTCTAAACTATGGATCCTTTTATTTCTCTGCTTCTTTTGCTCATTTAGACATGATATATAATACGATTATGTCTCATATTGTATCTTTCACATAAACATCTTCGCTATACCAAAATGCTTGTGTCTTTAACTCTTGTTTTTACCTATGATTTTGTAAACTAAATATGTCTGGAGCCACACTTTTGTCCGGGGTAGTATTCAATTGAAAACATCTAATAAAACAATAATGTTTTTCTTAAAAACTCCAAAACTACACGTTTATATATGAATCATAAACGACACAATGCACTACAAGAAAAATAGGTTTTAGTGATGGAGATTACCGATGAATTTACAGACAGTAAATTCTGCCGCTAATTTACCGAAAAAATCACAATATTCAGTCAGTGAATTTACAGACAGTAAATTATAGGTCTATCACTAAATTTACCGATGGATATACAAATTTCGTTGCTAAATTTATCGACGGAAAATATTATCAGTCGTTGAATTTTCACTAACGGAATGATATATTCCATCGGTAAGTTACCGATAGAATGACTGACAGAATATATCACTTCGTTACTAATTAGCGACGGAATATTGTAGTTCCATCGAGAAATTTAACTATAATAAATTTCAACCACCATTTCTCACTTCCTACCCTAGTTTTCTGTTGATAATCTTATGATTTTTTGTACATTTAATTTATGTAAATAATATAACAAATTATATATTAGCTGAGTTATGCACTCCATCAACATCTTTATTATGCTCTCAAGTTGAAGGACTCTCATTTGATGCGAATCACTTACTAGATTCAATTGTAGTGAATATGGAGGATTGTGAATAACATGTGTTTGCAAATGAACCTACACTGAAAATCCTTCCACTGCAGTCCTTATCACCCAACTACATCAAGATATGCTTGACTTTCATCAACAGTTTTAGAGTTCTGAGACTGTTATTCAATGCTTTCTTTTATTTGGTCCTATTATTATAATTGTTTATGTTAATAAGTGATCATTTTCGAGAATTAATATTAAAGTATAAAATTTTACATACATGAAGTTGTCTGCATCGGGTGTTGACGAAGTTCTCACCATCATACTTCTTAGTATGAGTATGCAAAAAGAGCTAGCGTGGTATAGGCTTCCTGCCCATATATTTTTTCCCTGCATCAAAATAAATTGTTATGAGTGAATTACATTTTACAAAAATTTCGGCAAAATTTCCCCTATTTTTATGATGTTTACCCCCTGTTAGACCAAAAAAAAACTCAACAACACATCTATTAATGGCACCAAACATTTATAACATTATTATTCTCTATAATGCACATATATTTTCATTTGAATTTCATACATCAAATTACATTGAAATCAAATTTTATACATCAAAATACAAAAATCAGAATATAAGTGTAAAGTTTTGATGCGAGTTTTTTTTGCATGATCCTGGTAGGTCATAGATCTTCCAGTGTGTACGGGCAAACTCTCTCTCTCCATGTTTGTTTGCAGAATTGCGTTTTAAAATGGACATTGCCTTAGGTGATATCCAATACTGTTACCCGTGACTCCATATTTCTTCAAATATATATGGTGGTCGTACACCATTCTTGTGTATTGAATCAAGAAAGTCTCTACAACCTGTATGAGCTCGCCTCTTCCATACATTATAAATTAAATTATCAAAGTTTGAATCCTAAAAAAAATATTTATGAAATACTTATAAATGACAATATTTATCTAATTAATGTATAAAATAAGATAAAATAAAAAGATTAAAGAATATAATTTGTGTACCTCAAAGTCCTGATAATAGAAATCTTTTGTTGCCTAAGAGACATTCTTCCAACGCTTATTTTACCGCCAACCATTATCACCTATTTTTATGATGACCTTCACTATTCTGTCGGTATATTCTATCGGCAAAATTGCGAGGGTAATTTTCCTCTACCTTTACCGATGAATATTTTGTCTGTCACAAAATATCATTTTTCTTACAATTTTACCGGTGAAAAATCAATTCCTATCGCTTATTTATTATGGGATTTTTTTCGTCGATCATTTGTAATTTTCTTATAATGGAGAAAATAAATAATTTATAAATATGATTAATAAATATAGTATCAAACTATCTGCGAAGAACTTTCCCAGAAAAAAGGCACAGATTATCGCTGCCCTCGGTTTAAGCATGACCGAAGTAGGTCATGACCTCGTGCTTTTTCTATTAAAATGAAACCGGCCCCCATCGACATGTTAATGTTGTCTCAAAGAAGTCCAATTGAAAGCTGAACTCATTTAATAAGTCAACCAAGCTACTTTTTACAAGCCACCAAAGATGTGGCTTATTTGCGTCCATTAGATCAATAACTGGATGGTCCCCTGAAAAACTCATGCCAGAAGCATAATGACTAAAAATGAAAATAAAAAAGAAATAGTTCAGTCCTGCCCTACTCGAGAGAAACTGTACAAAGTCTCCTTTTATTGTCTTTGTTAAAAGCACCATGTAAGACGAAATGCAGTGCTTATGCATAGAATATCTTTTAAGCAATAAAATAAGCTCAAGAGACACTCAATCGTAAGAGTCAAGAGTGGAGGACAACATCATTGAATGTGAAGACTAGGTTGATATAAAAATATATTAAATGGGTTAGCTTTAAGATTCTCAGTTTAGTACGTTAATCTTGCCTAACAACCCACTTAATTAAAGTTAGTCCAATGAACATGCATCGACAATTGCTAGCATTTTGAGGCATATGACATTTGTGCTATCAAGGATGGCTTTTGCATTTGAAATAAGAGAGAGCATGTAATTTTTGTCTTCTTTCGTAAGAAAAAAAGGGTTGACCTTATGCTTTTAAACAATCATCAAATCATGACTTTAAAAAAATTTAATATGCATTAGATTATGGACCGACCTTGACCTGATGGCCTTTACCCTATATTGACAACCCATGGACAATTAAACTCTATAAAGCTGGTCATGGCCCATTCCATAATTATTAGTTGCGTGTCTGTGAACTTGTTCCAAAATTAGCAAAATTAAGTGAGAAAGAGAAGCCTATGGCTATGGCTATGGCCCCCAATGCGTAAGTCAAAGTCTTTCCACTTGCTGTTGGCTTTCATGCTCTAAATATGAACCGAGCGGCACGTAGGAAGACTCCAAAAGCAACTCATATTGATTACGCAATAGAGATGTACAGCTTCTTTTCTTTTGTCCTTTCTGAAGTTCCTCGCAAGATTGTGTTCCAGCTCAATTACCATAACGTTTATGTAACAAAATGCGACATAAACGGCAAAATTGACCATATGTCCAATTGACATAGATTGATCTTTCTATTATATGTTCACATGATATTATATTTGCTATGCTCATTTCCCCTAATTAGGACATCCCTTATATGAAGATCAAGATTTTGCACTTTGCAATGCATGTTTAGTGGTGATTTAAATTATATTTCAATTTCAACAACTATGTCAAAGAAATAATAATAATAATAACCTACAAAGCAAGACTTCTTACGAAGATATATTTATATGATATTTAAAATCCTCCATTGCCATGAACAACTAACATTTTGAAACCATGATTCATGTTGGTGCCCCTACTCCATAGATAGCATAGAATTGTAAAAGCAGTTATGTGAATCTTATTTTGGTTATAGTTTATTAAAGTATAGATGTTCCATGCTTCATTTTTTAACAAATTGTCTAGTTGCAATTAATATGTAGATATTTATGTCAAAAAAATTTTGTGAAGTAGCCCCATACGAGAATCATAACATCTGTCTAAGCAATAGAAACTCCTAAGATAATTGACATGCATATGTCCACATGACAATTGACATAGATGAAGTGCCCCATATGAGAATCATAGCATTTGTCTAAGCACTAAAAACTCCTAACATAATTGACATGCATACGTCCACTTGACAATTGACATAGATTGACGTAGATTGATCTTTATCAAATTTAGATCAATTGGGACATATTATGCAAATACAACCTTCCATCTAATTTAAACAAATTAGGCTTATGAAATAACCCAAATTTTCATGCAGTTGAAACGACTAAGTGTTAAGACTAGCTTTTCTTAATTTTATTTCTTTAATTTTTGAAACTACCAAGTGTTATGCTACTTATGATTTTATTTCATTGTAACTTGGTAAAATGTGTGGAACTGAAATTCCTAAGTATCATTAGAATTTTTCAAATTGGTTATTGTTCCATGGATGCCAATAGTATGTTTTGCAAGTTTTTAGTTCTTTTCTTCTTATGTGTTACGGAGTAAAGAGGGACTACTCTAATATGGTGTTCTTATCTCTAGATAGTCTTTGTCTATTTCTTGATCTATGATTTCCTATTTAATTCCTTAATTTTATTACAGGTTCTTTACATATTACAGAAATCTTGGTTAAAGTTGCAGAATGAAAAACATTGCATCCTATTGATTTTGTAGATTACTTTTTAGATATTGTAAACCAACTATGGAGTTCCTAAAGTCAAATTAAATTTTTTTTAATACGATCAATTGCATATACTTGTAATCTTTTATGGATCTCTTGTGGTTCAAGTTAACACAATTTGGTTCATTACTACTTGGGTTGAAAAAGTACATTATCAAAGTGAAACAAGTAAGCTTTTAAACTTCACAAAACCTGAAGAGGAACACTTTTGATACTTGGTTATTGATTGTTCTTAATCTTTCTGTCTTATTATTCGTGATTAATTTAGGGGAAGAGCTCATTTGCTTATGATCGATTTGTGCTTAGGTCTTTATTGGTCATTTTAATGACATTCGTTTCTTTTATTATTGTCTAATGGTTGCTATATAAGTTTTAATGGCTTAATGTGGAAGTATAAGGCTTTTCTTATGGTGGAAATTTTATGTTAGAACCTGAATTTAAATATATTGGTGGGGATGTTGCTATATTTAAG
This sequence comes from Erythroxylum fimbriatum, assembly GCA_026770325.2. Lineage (NCBI taxonomy): Eukaryota > Viridiplantae > Streptophyta > Magnoliopsida > Malpighiales > Erythroxylaceae > Erythroxylum > Erythroxylum fimbriatum. The sequence continues at coordinate 419,956 of JANZLH020000010.1, read as the reverse complement.
ATTGTTCACATTGACTATATCAGTAATAGGCAAATATATTAGATGGGGAAGGAATTAAGGTACATAAGGCATATCTTATATTACCTGGTTTTAACTTCATAGAGTCACTAAGTGTTATGGAGTCAAACCAAAGTTGTCTTAGGCTAGCAAACATTATGTAAATTCATAGGAGCATTGATGTGTATGTAAATGATCATTTAAAGCATTGATGTGTATGTAAATGATCATTTAAACACACCTTTCTATGCTCCTGACATATTACATATAATTGGAGGAGAGGATTATGATGATGATGAACAACATGTATCTAATGAACATAGTGTAAATGTGGAGGATCCAGGTGAACATGTAGATGAAAATATAGAGGAACATGATACATATGTGGATGAAAATTTGAAGGAACAAGGTGCAAATGCTCAATTAGACTTTTATATAAACATTTCAAATATAAACATTTCAAATGATCATTAACCAGTTGAAATTAAATTAACTAATTGTGACAGTTTTTGTAGTACTAATGAATATCTTAGTGGAGAGGAGTTGGTTAAGTTTTGTATAAACTCAGTTCAAGTGTTAGGCATAATCCTAATGATGTGGTATATGTGAGAAGATTGGAAATGGAGTTCGAAACTACAAAAAATTTAAAGATGTTATTGTTGGTTATACAGTATAAGCCAGATATAACGTGAGGTAAAAAAGTATAAGAGTAATCGAATTAGGGTTGGGTGTATTGATGGATGCCTATGGGTTTAGCATGTTGGATATGATAAGAATGAGAGATGTTTCAAAGTAAAAACTTACAAAGCTGATCACAATTGCTTCATAACAAACAAAACAAAATTGGTTCTTTCCAAATTCTTGATGAGACACTTCAAGGATAGAATTCTTGAGAAGCCTTGTATCTCAACCAAAAATTTGTCAAAGAGTACAGAGAAAAATTCAATGTTTTTGTCAATTCAAGTATGTATAAAATAGAAAAAGAAGATTGAGGAAAGAGAGAGCAACAAATTATATTAATGAATATGTGAAGCTGCAAGGTTATATACTTGAGTTGAAGATAAGCAATCCTGAAGCAACAATAGAGTTACAATTTTCACAAGGTTATATACTTGAGTTGAAGATAAGCAATCCTGAATCAACAATAGAGTTTCAATTGTCAGAGAATCAAGAGAGTTTATTACAATAGGTAATGATCAATGAAAATTTCATTAACTTATATACTTCATTATCTTATGTTATACATTATGTTAATACATCTTTACATTTTGTTATAGTTCAAAAGATTATACATGTGTTTTGATTCCACGAAAAAAGGATGGAAGCATTTAAGACCAATTTTTGGGAATGATGGCTACTTCCTAAAGACAGATTTCCAAGGTTAATTGTTGAGCACAATAGGTAAGGATGGTGATAGAGGAATGTATCTATTGACTTGGGCAATAATTGTTGGACCACAAACCTGTTTCTTTATTATATTAAGCATGATTAAATTGTTTTGAGGTCTTGGTAAGATTAGTAGTTTTGAAGCATGATTTTAAAATTTTATGACTTTTGAATTTGCTGAGGTTAGTATTAATTCAAGTTGGTTAAGGTATTAAATCATGGCCTAAAGTATGATTAATTGGATAAATAGAAGAGGGGTAATTTTGGAAGACCACTTAGGTCTTAGAATTAGTAGGCTTAAGTGGAGGGACATTTTGGACTTTGCATAATTGGTTAAAAGAATAGAAAATTAGAAGAAAGAAAAGAAATAGAGAGGAAGAAGGGGAAGTCGTCGAAGAAGAAGAGAGAAGAGGGAAAAGTTTAGGGTTTTGGGGATTTTCGGAGATTTGAAGAATCTGAAGCATTTCAGGTAAGTTCAAGCATTTCCTTTGTTCTTAGTTGGTTGATTGAACTGTATTTAGGGAGATTTACAACTGAAATCAAGGATTGAAAGAGTTTGGAAAGGATTTGAGAATGTCGATGGTCGGAAATGTCGAAATCTTTAGGGTTTGATGTTTTTGTTGTGTTTATGCATGATTTGGGTTTAAGATGGGTCTAGTAATGGTATAGAAATGTTAGTTTAGTGGTTTGACAAGCTTTTGTGCCAATTGGGAAGTTTTCTGCTGAAGATCTGCAGAAAATCTAGGTTGCGGGCGTTTCTGGTTCGTTAGTCGCGACGTGCTCAAGAACTCGTCGCGACGAACGAATTATTATTCGTCGTGTCGTGCGTCGCAATGAGTCCTGGTGTTCGTCGCAACGTGTGCGGCATTTATAGTTGTTCGTCGTGACGAAGGGCCAATTTTTCAGCAAAGTATTTTTAGCATTTTGGGAGTATGGATTCTTATTTGATTGAGCTTGGTTTATTATAGGAAATCCAGAAGACCCGATCCAAGAGCAAGGGGAAGGACAACGCTGAACTTGGATTATCGGACGACTATAGTTGGGTAATATGTTTATAGTTATTGTGTGATTGGGCAATTCTTGCCTATGTGTGATTATGTGCTTATGTGATTTATTGATTGAATGTGAATAAGCTGAGAACAACTTGTCATAAGACCATAAGATCATATGATTGTGATTATGTTATGCCTTAAGAATTCATGGCATTGTGAACATTTGAAAATGAATATGTGCTTATGTTTGGGCGAGAGTGGAACCATTGTGTTCGTCACATGCACATCGACAAGAGCCTTCTCCCAGCTGCCCGCTTGTGGCTTATGAGCTCACTACAAGAAAATTTGGTTTCAGCAACCAAATTCTCAGCAACCATAGTAAAATGGTTGCTAATTATATACATTTT
>JANZLH020000010.1:398661-409265 GCA_026770325.2 Erythroxylum fimbriatum | reverse complement strand
TGACATATAGGCTAGCTTAGGTCCATTTCATTAGGTTCCGATCAAGAGAGACGACCCGAGGTTGCATCCTATACTGCAATCCTTGGTATAAATTATTTTTGACTGGTTTCCAAGGATCGATTTTAGGATCGAACGACTAGCCGCGATCAAAATGGCGCCGTTGCCGGAGAACCGTGACTTGGTTCTCTAAGTTAGCTTCTGTCATTATTGTTGCTAAGTGAAGTTAGTAGTCTTTTCTTTTAGATTGCATTCTAGGTAGTTTAGCTTCATTCTCATTGGTAGTTTTCCTTTTTCTTTGATAGTTGGGATTTTACAGATTACACCTTCTGTGAAAGTTCGTTGAGCCTAACTCCTATTTTTGTGCGACAATCATTTCAGGTGAATCTGATATAGCGGAGGCCGATATGGACATGGGAATGGATGAAGTTGTTTCACCACAACATGGCCATTTATCGAAGGTTTATCGAAAAAATCAGAAACCTCCTTTGCTCCCAGGTTGTTTCTTTCCTTCACTTGTTTACTTACTTATGCCTTGTGATTGCTTGTGATATATATTGGTGCATTAGTTTGTTAAATAAGTGTTAGGGAAAAACAACCCCAGTAGGAAAATAGCTTAGTTTTTAGTTTATTCAGTACCCCCTTTCAATTCAATAATTTCCCCTTTGAGTTCTGCCTCTTGCCCTCCTTTTGTTGTGATTGAAGTGTCCTTTGTGCTTTCCTCCCCTATGCTTTATCTTTGCTTAATTTTCATTGAGGACAATGTGTGGTTTAAGTGTGGGGGAGCTGTTTCCCTTTTTTTTCTTTCTTGTTTGACATCTTGTTTATGATTGTGTTAGCCAATCTTGCATTATGTTGGTAAAAACTTGGTAAATTTTAAAATTTTTGTCATTTTGCTGACCCTCGCCGCGGCGAGGCTGGCCATTTATGCATGAACGTCACGATGTACACACAATTGCACATCGCGACGTCCACACGTCGCGGTGCACAATGCTGTACGTCGCGACGTCCCACCTATTTTTCAGCAATGACATTTTTGCTGAACTGTGTTACTCAATTCAAACTTTCTCCACACTGGTCTTTTGTAACTTTTGTTTTCAAAGACTTTATAAGTTTTAAAGTGGTGCTTGAGTTTTTGAAAATACCTTCCATTCTTTTAACAATAGTCGTAGTTGGCAAAATTTTACTTTTAATGTTTTCAACACAAAGTGAATGGAGGCATGCTAACGGAGTAGCACTTTAAGGTTTTGAGACTTGAGATTGTTCATTGAGATAATACCCTTGTTGGAAGGATATTTGAGCGTAATTTTTCTTCAATCTTTGTGTGCATCTGCTTATTTCATATCTCTCTAGAACTTGTTTCAATTCTTACTCAAAGCTTGATGGACTAGAATTTTGTTGATGTGATAGAGGCGTTCCTTTCTCAAACCCTTTTCCCAAACACAGTCCCGAAAACACCTATCCCTTGCTAGCCCTTTGAGCCTTATTGTTTATGAGCACTTGCATGCATCCTTACATGATGTCATTAGTTAATTTTCATATTTGTCAAAAAAAAGTCCCAAAAAGGGGACAGCAAAAAAAAAGAAAGAGAGAAAAGAAGTATGTCCCAAAAAGGGACAGTATACATTTGCGTAGAAAAGAAAAGAAAAGAAGAAAAGAAAAGAAAAAGATTAGATTATCTATGATTATTAGTTTAACTTTGACATCCATTCATCATTTTAGTGCATGTGTTCATACTCTTTTCTTTCTTTCACTTCATCCATTCATTTAGCCTTCCGCACATTACAACCCTCAAAAGTCCTCTTGATCTTCAGATTCTTAGTTCTTGTAGTGGAGAAATAGAACTGACACAAGCTTATACATTGAAACATTTGGTTGTATGGGTGACTTTGCTGAAACTGACTCATTTTTTCTTTCAAAAAACACAATACTCGCAAAAATCAAGCTTGCCAGTATTTTGCCTGCACAAAAGACACTTATTACTTAATAGGGTCAAGCATTTCTCGCTTATGTTTCCTTGCCTTATATGCCACAATTTGGTGATGTTGGTTTCAGACATTGGTGTATAAATTACAGTAGTAGCTCTTGTAATTGTGGCTCCAAAAAGTACCTTTGCTAATTTTCATGATTCCACCTTCAACTATGTATTTAAACTCACCAGCATCAAGGGTGCCCAAAGAGATTAGATTCTTCCACAAATCAGGAATATTTCAAACGCCTGTCAATGTTCGTACCACGCTATCTTACATCTTGATTTGGATTGTGCCCTTCCCAGTAATATTGTAGGCTGCATTGTTGCCCATCAGAACGACTCCACCTGCAACAGATTCATATGTGGAGAATCAGTCCCTATTGGGATGCATGTGATAAGAGCACCATGAATCCATAATCCATTCATCCTTGAATATGCACCTTTCTTGATTTGATTTTATTTTCCAATTTATAACAATCAGCCTTAATATGCCCTGTTTTATGACAATAGTTACAGATCAAATTATTGTGTGTAGATTTTGATTTAGACCTGCTACTGCCTAAACTCTTATTTTTAGGCTTTCCTTTAGCAATAAGGATTTCTTCTATATTGTATCCTTATTATCGACAATCCCTTTGTTAATTATCATTTTAGAGAGTAAAATTGTGTAAACCTCTGTCAAAGACACACGATCTTTTCCATAAAGCATTGTGTCTCTAAAATTTTTATGGGATAGTGGTAGTGAGCACAATAATTTCAAAGCAGCATTTTGATCATCAATCTTAGCACCAACATTTTCTAAACTGACTAAAATCGATGTATATTCTTCAAGGTAGGTTTTAATAGGTATACCTTCCTGCATCTAAAAAGTGTAGAACCACGTCATATGGTATGACATGTCGGTCAGGTCAGGATTTTGGACATGTACGAGGACTCCAAATTCGCCCACAAGCCAACTTTTGTATTTTCATTAATGACCTCGTGAAGAACTTCATTAGACAAAACAAAACTGAATTGTGAAAACTATCTTGTTAATGATCTCGTCCCTGTTTTTATTCAGTCACTGACTCTAGCATATTATTCTTCCCCAACAAAGCTTTCTCAAGCCCATTTTAAATTAAGATGGCACGCATCTTAATCTTCCACAAGAGATTTGCGTTACGACCAAATTTCTCAATATCAAATCTTGTAATTGCCATTGTAATGTTGGTACTGTCATAGTTACAATGTCAACACTTAATGCAATGACACTATTCACCGACTCTTGATTGAAACTCATCTCTGATACCAATTTGTTAGGGGCTATTTTTGACTTTAATTTTGGATGGTGACTCAAATTAGAGAAATAGCCAAAGTGTAGGGACTAAAATTAAAACACACAAAATTTACATAGTTCGGCAATAAGCCTACATCCACGGGAGGAGGGGAGCAATAAATTCACTAGATGAGATAAACAAAATACAAGTGGAGTAATTCTTAAACCCAAAACCTAATTACACCTGATCTCATAAATTCTCTCCTAAAAAGAGGTTTGATTTTACCTATATATATTCATAGAGCAATTAACTATACCACTCAATAAGAAATCACTACACTCTCTAAACAGAAAACTCTCTCAATTTTGAAGGGATCCTTCCTAAATGCTTAAACAATTTGAAGTCTCTCATATTTTGAAGATCTTTCTCAACGTTCTAGCTACCAATCTGTCATCCCACGAGTACAAAGACCCGTGATAGTATCTTTGAGGATTCATTATCAATTAGTTTATTTGTCAATCACTCCAAGCTTCAAGTATTCGACTAATAAGTGACAACAACAATTTCAGTTTCAAAAGTGATTATTTGGGTTGGTATCAAACTGATACTTATATAGTCAACTTGCTAGTTGATTCATGTTACTTTGGTGATCATCATCTGTTTTTCAGTCTTCATTTGCTGAGGTACTCCTGGTCGATATTTCGTATACGTCATTGGTAATGCAAGCAAGTGGAATTGGATAAGGAGAATGAGAATCGAAACAGGGGGTACTTCAAACTAGCATATGCCCAGAGCTTATAGTTTTCATTCCTATTATCGTGATAGATTGATGTTTTGTGAGCTCTTACTTTTGCTGCTCATCACACAGCAATCCATCACTAACCTATTAACTAAAGCCATTACTGATTGTTTGTTTTGTTAAATTGTCATAGGAGAAAGGTAAGCTATCTCGGACCGGGTAGGAATATTACAGGGATACACATTTAGAGAGACCCTATAGCCATAATTTGACGTAAGACCATACTTCACAAGGGAGCTCTATCATCAGAGTCTGAGATTGTGATGCTCCTCGGAAGCAATTAGAGCGTACTTTTTCCTCATTGAAAAGGAAGGCTGTTCTAATACAGCAGGGAAATAATGTCTGCATACGAGTTCTCCCTAATACATTTTTGTCTTGTTCAAGTTGTGGGCTCGTAGTTGTCGTTGTCGTTCCAAGGGATTGCTTGAAGAGTTACACAAGTCGTACGTAAATAAGAACATGATACATGAAGTTTCGTAAATGGAAAGGTTTTCCTAATGCATCGGGTTGGTATCAACAGGCTAGAGACATACGTACCATCGTGATACTATGTTGTTTTGGAAGGTATAATACGTAAAAGTAGCCAATGCGATGGACATCAATTTTATTTATTGAACTTGAAGAAATAGTATCTGTGCTAACATGGAGTGTCACGTTCTACCTAAAGCTAAACTAACTTAAAATTCAAGTTAAAAGGTTGGGTTGGGAACTTTAAGAAAAAACAAAATGTATCAAATTGCGAGATCAGCCAAGTCAAAAGTGCGTTCAACGGCCTTGCACCAAGACTTCACCTTCTTGTTCCTAAGTTGCTCATCCAACTTGGGATGGAACATGGTATCTGTCTTAGCCTTTTGCCCAGAAGCAAAAATTTCTTCTTTCTTCCAAACTCCAATGGCGAGACCAGCAGCATAGGCTGCCCCAAGAGCTGTTGTCTCTATATCGGCTGGTCTCACTACGGGGCTTCCCAACAAGTCCGCCTGCAAAGACATTATCATATGCTATGCTTAAAAAAATCTAAGATTTGAGCAAAAATATGCGTCCTATGGGATGCATTCAGGTCTAGAGCTCAGCCACATAAGATAGAAGGTCACTATTCCTAGAATGTGATAACAAAAAAGATAATGGATGAAGCTAAAACCTGTATCTGCATCAAAAGATTGTTGACTGTAGCACCACCATCCACTCTAAGCAAAAACTCCCCTTTCTCACTCTTGGCCTGACCTTTTTGCCGAGAATCTTTATGCATCGAATCCAGAACATCCTTCACTTGGAAACACATGCTCTCAAGCACAGCTCGAGCAAGGTGTGCTTTACTTGTGGACCGCGTGATCCCAACACAAACCCCACGAGCATCATCGCGCCACCAGGGAGCAAACAGTCCACTAAAAGCAGGTACGAAGTAAACTCCTTCTGTTGAGTCAACCTCTGACGCCAGTTTCTCAATATCACTTGCACTGCTAATTATCCCAAGCTTGTCTCTGAGCCACTGAACGGCAGCTCCAGCAATAGCAATTGAACCCTCAAGAGCATAGTTAGTTGGAGCTTTAGCACCAAGCTTGTACGCTAAAGTTGTTAGAAGGCCATGCTTTGACGGAACTACCTCTTCGCCTGTGTTGAGCAGGATAAAAGCACCAGTTCCATATGTGCTTTTGGCCTCCCCTTTTCTACAAGCTTGCCCAAGCATTGCAGCATGTTGATCACCTAGACATCCAGAAATAGGTATATCAGTAATTGGCCATCCTTTCCCAATATTTCCAATGATCTCAGAGTTGCTAACAATTTTTGGCAACATCTGTGCTGGAATCCCCAGGGTTTTTAATGTAGGTTTATCCCATTCAAGAGTCTGCAGATTCATGAGCATGGTTCGTGAAGCATTGCAAACATCAGTAACATGCAATCCACCATTCACTCCGCCAGTTAAGTTCCATATTAACCAGGTGTCTATAGTTCCAAAGATTGCGTCCCCTTTCTCTATTCCCATTTTGACAGCATCCACATTTTCCATTAACCAGAGAATCTTCACTGCACTGAAATAGGTGCTTATAGGCAGACCACATGTCTCTACGAAGTGAGTTCTTCCTCCTGGTAATTCTTTCTCCAGTTTCCTTAAATCAGTAATACAAATATCAATTAGACAAACACTTGCTCACTCGCTAACAATCAAATATCAAGAAGAAACTTCAAATTCAAATGCAATTGATGATGAAATATTAGAAAACAAAAAACTTATTTTGTTACTTCTGAGAAAGAAGTACTCAGTCCAAACAATAATCAAAAGCATCTTCCCTAGGTGGGGATCAAACCGGAGCAACCCATATCATAAGGAGATTGTGTGAAAGTCATGATATTCATTAGGATGTAAGCTGAAAATTACACAAGAACAAACGAGTAACTGTGGACAAGCTATCTAAGAATAACTATATGGCAGAAACCTCAATTTTGTTGTGTGTGAGAGCGAAGAAAGACACATTTCCCAGATCCTAGATAACAGAAACAAATCATGGTGAAAGAAAAAGAGAACTGATGTAAAATTAAACGGGAGTATTTGGGTTGTGGTACCTGCAAATGCCACTGGTGCGAACATCCATCCAAACAATGGCGTTGTAGAGAGGAAGACCAGTGGATTTGCTCCAAATGAGAGTCGTCTCTCTCTGATTAGTCAAACCAATAGCCTTCAGCGCATCATCCACATTATATCCATCAGCAGTGGCCTTGTTAATTGCCTTTGTCATGCACATCCTAACGCTCTCCAGTATCTCCATTGCATCATGCTCTACCCACCTACCACCCAGAAAACGTAAGGCATATTTTCCCAAATAATCCGCAAGGAGGTTTGCTTATCCAGAAATACATGAAAGACATAATTATGCGACCACAACCATTCACGAATACACACATAAAGCAAATGAGAATAGAGGCTTTATCAAGGATCATTTCGTATCTGAACGAATAGAAGATTTGATTCCTACTTATCATAATCTCACAGCACAGAAGATTTAACATAAATCTTCTCATACAACGACAAGAAACAAAAGTCAACCGCAACCACGTCGCTTGCACTTCAACACAGAGGGAGAGAAAATTATCTACCTTTTCGTCACGGCATACTGAATTCTCACAAGAACTAAACAATCAGGCAAGAAAAAATTGAAACTTTAAATCAACCCCGCAAAAGTTATATCACCAAACTCCCAAATATGCATCATCAATATTTCGTGCACAGATGAAATACTACTCAGTGAAGACAGAGAAAGAGCTTACCCATTATCAGGATAGAACTGAGTGAACTCGACCTGGTGAGACCCAATAACCCGAGCATTACGGTCATAAATGAAGAACCTAGTACTAGTTGTCCCTTGATCTATCGATCCGATAAACACTGGCTCCTCTTTTGCCATCTTCCTTTTGTATTCAACGACTTCTGAATCTGGGATTAGCAAGAGTTCATAGGACTAGACCAGAGCAAACAGAGGCTGTGAGAGAGGGAAAGAGAAGGCCTACTACAACTTCTACGCGAATCTTTCTTCGGATTATGAACTGGGTTTATTCAATATTTACCCTCCCAAGTCTAAAAGTTCTTTCTTCTTTTTTTTTTTTTTTGGTTACAGAGAAGAGAAACTAAAACTTACTGATAAAAGAAATATTCTTTGATAGTGGTGTTAAATTGACCAATTATCCTTAACTTTTGCGTTGAGATAATATATTAAAAAGAAAAAGAATTAAGCAGTTCTTACTTCTTATGGCATCATATATATAAAATTTTAATTATTATAATCAAAAAACCAACTAAATCTTTAATCTTTACTCTTTAATGACTTAGAATTAAATATATAAAATTAATAACGTATGGATCGGTGTTTAGTTATTTTTATGAAATTTTATTGGTGAAAAGTACAAAACACGTGTTTTTCAGTTATGACGTAGCCGCTCCGAAGTTCTTGAGATGCCACATGGACAGAGACAGACAAAACCCTTCAGCTCTTACCAACTCGTTTATCAAGTATATTCTCCCATCTGCCACATTGTCTAGATTCCTTTGTTTTTTTTAATCTTTGAAAATAATTGGTGTCATTTCGTCAATTTTTTTTTGAAAGGTAAAGAAAAACTCCATTAATCATATAAATGAGTTAGATAAGGCGGAATAGACACTCATACTTTCAAACGAGAGAAATTGCAAGATACTCTAACAAGTTCATGAGCGCCCACATTTCCTCGTCGATTAATCCAAACAATAAAAATATTAGAATTACTTTCCAATATTAATTGACAATTCTTAATAATTCCCTCAAACTCTGAATGATTCTCTTGGTGTGATTTAATGGCTACCACTACAAGTTGAGAATCAATAAAGATACTCCCCACACGTTGCATGTTGTGAACCGTCCATATAAGAGCCTGTCGAACCGCTAAGGCTTTCGTCACTAACGCAGAATGTAGACCATCAAACCATCCAAAAATTGCATGTTGAAAGAGGCCTTCAATGCTCTCAATGATAAAGCTAAACCTCGATGTGCCCATACTCTAAAATCTTGTCCCGTCGACGAAAATATGCCATTCATCCAAGCTATCTACTGCACTTTATCTTCTCCCAGCAGCTATAAAACGATTGGCTATTGGGCCTCTAATCTATTGCCGCTAGAGGACAAAAGCTGCTGCTGCCGTTTTTGTTCTTGCGCCAAAGTCCATTGATGTAGGTGATCTATTGCAAATTGCCAAGTTCCCCTCGCTGTAGGGAATTGAGCTTGCCATAAGCTTTTGTTTCTTCCCTCCCATATCTTCCATGCTATAGTTGTAAATTTTGATATGTGTGCTCCATTGTTCGCATTCAGTACCTGCAAGAAAAACTTCCTAAAAGAAGGAGCTGGGTTAGCAATTAAAAAATCACCTAACTCCCACACCTCTCTTGCCCTCTCATCACACCCCACCAAGTAATGATTAACATCCTCCACCTCCCCACAATAGCATTTATCATCCACCTGCACTCCTCTACGAGCTAGTTGTACCCTAGTAGGTAGAATGCCTTTTAGAGCTCTCCACATGAAGACCTTAACTTTTGGAGAAGAAGCAATATGCCATAATTTTCCCCAAAAATCATCCTCTTCTACCTCACCACCTCTCCCCAATGTTTTCAAAGCTACATAATAACAAGACTTCACCGTATACCTCCCTTTTTTTTTATCAAAATGCTAAACCCAACTATCCTCACACTCTCCCCACCGAAGTGGAATTGCAAGGATATCCCTACTATCTCTATGACTAAACATGTCCATCACCTTTTCCACGTCCCACGCCCTCTCAGCTCCCCTAAATAACTCACACACTTTTAATGTAGAACTCACAGAAGTTGTTCCATCCTCCACCCAAAACTCCCCATCTCTAGGGATCCATCGGTCCACACCTACCCTAATTGTCGCCTCATTACCCACTCTCCACCTCACGTCTTTCTTCAAAACATCCTTAGCAAACCACACACTTCTCCACGCGTAGCTGAGATTATGACCAATCCCGGCGTCCAAAAACTCCCCTTGAGGGAAGTATTTAGATTTGAGAATCCTAAATAGAAGAGTGTTAGGACCACATAAAAGTCGCCACCCCTGTTTGCCAAGCATGCTTATATTAAAACAGTGCAAATCACAAAACCTCATACCTCCATTCTTTTGGGCTGACATATCTTGTCCCATGCATACCAATGAATACCTTTAGCACCCTCTCCTGAATTTTCCCACCAATAGCTATTCATTATCTTATGAAGTTCATCACATAACGATAAAGGCAATTGAAACACATTCATACAATAATACAATAAGCCGGTAAGGCCTGAGCAACAAATTTTATCAGAGTCTCCCTCCCTGCTCTAGAAAGCATCTTATTCTTCCAGTCATTTACCTTCTTCCACATCCTATCTTTTATAAACTGAAATTTTTGTTTCTTATTTCTTCCAATAAGTGATGGAAGACCCAAATACTTACCTCCCCCAAGTGGTAAACTGACATTGAGAATACTACCAATAGTATTTCTACTAGGCTGCGAGACTTTAGGACTATAGAAAATACCTGATTTTTGGAAGTTGACCATTTGACCCGAGGCTCCTTCATACTCCTCCAAGATGCGTTTCACCTCTCTCGTTTCCTGTTCTGTGGCTTTAAAGAAAAATATCGAGTCATCTGCAAATAGAATATGAGAAACTCTAGGGCATCTAAACCCCACTCTATGCCCATGAAGCAAACCCTACCCTTCCACCCGATTAAACAACATAGAAAGACCTTTAACACAGATTATAACTAAATACAGAGATAGAGGGTCCCCTTGTCTAAGCCCCCGACTAGGCAAAATAGGGCCCACTGTTTCACCATTCACCAGTATAGAGTACTTGACACCGGTAACACACATCATTAACCAATGTACCCATTTATCATGAAACCCCAACTGTCTCTTCATTTGCTCGAGATAGCTCCACTCCACTCGATCATAGGCCTTACTAATATTAGTTTTCAGAGCCACCAACCCAACACTTCCCCACGTAAAATTCTTCATACTATGAATAGTTTCAAATGCAACCAAGATATTGTCTGTTATTAAC
>JANZLH020000010.1:332125-349858 GCA_026770325.2 Erythroxylum fimbriatum | reverse complement strand
TCTTAAGAATAGCTATTCTATTCCCCATCTATTCCATTCCTTGAACCAAACCGGCATTAATCTCTGACGATATCCATAAAATAGAGAAAAAGAAATTTAACTTTTGAGAGGAAATAAGTAGGAATACTAGCTCCCTTATGCTATCTCCCAAAATATATATATATATATATAAACATTTAGGATTTTTTATTAAAATTAAATCTTCTAATTATAATTAACTTTAAACTTTTATTATAATTTAATTTGTTTTATTATAAATTTCTCACATTTGATCACTAAAGTTTTTCAAACTTCGCAATTAAATTAATGTCAAACTTTAATTATAATTTAATTTTAATAAAATCAAATGTCTCATATTTAATCCTTAAAATTTTTTAAACTTCACATTAAGTCCAACTTAATTTAAATTGATTTTTCTCTTTTTAACAACTTTTTATCTATGACCCGTTAGGTTTTTAATATGATAGCAATAATTATAATTATAATTCATAATTAGAATTAGATACATTAAAACTTCTTTTAATTTATCTTTAATTCTCTAATTAAACAATTCATAGGCATAAATCAAAACTGACGTCTAGCAACATATAATGACCACCCAAATATTAAGAATGTTGAAATGATTTTAACTTAACATGCCTATACAAGGATATGATGTATAATTTAATCATTTCGTCATCTAATGATCCAATTGGATATAAAGTATAAACATAATCTTTACTCTTTTTAAATCTAATCATATTCATTCATGCTAACCAGTAATTAATTTAGAACTGATATTTGAAAACACCTTTCAAATGTCAATTTATTATAGTCAGAGAATTCCTTAAATCACTACTAATCAAGAACAGTGGAACATTATCTCTAATTACTTTAAAATAGTGAATCTTTTATTAACTTACCCAACTATCTTTACATAGTTCATATTGTGTCAAAATACTACAGATTGAGCTACCCTATACAGGATATATCACAAGTAGCATTACAACATAATAATTATCATATAAAATACTTTGATAATTTCAAGTTTAAGAATCAATTATACAATTATCATAATAAATAAATCTATAGACACATAAGTAATTTTATACTTGGGATCCTCATAATCAGGTTAGTTCAGTAAACTTATTCTCAAATAAACACTTACACAATTGTTTAAGTAGCTTCATACTTTAATTTATGAGATCAATTACAGTCTTCGTAAGAAGGAAATATAATATATGCTAGTTTTACTATTTTATCAATATCTTCGTTTTCATGAAACTACAACTAAGTACAGTTTAGGAATAATATGTAAATGTAAATTTAATCTTATAATTATGTTGCCTTTGTTGCCTTTTCATCACTATTAGCCAAACGAAATACCCTCACCAAAGGCTCACAAACTCAATTACAAATTGGCATTGCGACCAAAATTTAGTTTCTTTAAATATAATTTTGGAAACCTCCAATCCAGCATTAGACCTAGCATAGTGAGATGCAACTCGCTTATCACTTTTAGTATCTGTCTCAACTCTTTCTTCATCATAACAAAACATTAAAGTGATAAAAAATTCGTTGCAAATATTGTCACGATAGGATGACACAAATTTCTACCATTAGTAAAATCCTTTATCATTAAATTCAACACTCATACACGATTATAGATGAAGTTGATCACCTTTTTGGCTTTCTGCACAATCTCATCAATAATAGGAAAATACCTAGCATCCCTTATATTTTCTAGCTTTATGTCAATGCAATGTGCAACATAAGGAGTCCAAAAAAAAGAATTATATTTATTTTGTAACCTTTTTCTTGTCACTTTATAAGCAAATTATTGTCAGTAATAAACTGAAAAATATTTTTAGCCCTACTTCATTCATAACTTCATCGAATATCTCAGATAAAGTATCAATATTCCTAACAAGGCCAGATGCATCAATAGACTTCAAAAACATTGAGCCATATATAGAATAAACCAAAAAAATTAATAATAGGCTCATGTTTCCTATTTGTCCAATCATCACACAAGATTAAACACTTATAAGTAGCCCAATCCATTATTCTTTCTTCCAAATAACTTTTAATTTCAAAAAATAACTCAAAATTTTACCTCTATAGTCATCAATAGAAGGAGTTTTATATCCCAGATCATAAGAGGCTTTAACATCCACTATAGGCTGATGATAGTAAGATTGGGAAGCATTTAATGTTGCAACTATATCATACCATCGTTTAGCCATTGCCATATCTACATTGTAAGATGTATCTATTGATTGCATGACACGACGAACTGACAGCTGGGCTTTAGGAGTTATTCGTGGTGAAAAAAATTAGTCATCTGCCTTCTTTTCCTAACATCAGATCCAAATGCAACATTCACTTTCTGTTAGGAAGGAACACTACCACCTTCAACATTTCCACTATCATCATGAACACTAGCAAACGAACTTCCACTACTAATTTCATAATTCAATCTCTCCCTTTTATCTTTCTCATGATGATATTCTTCAAGCAAAGTTTTCATTTGCTACTTCACATCATGACTTACTTTTTTACAGGCTTCCACATTTCCTTTAACACCAGCTAAATGCTTTTTTAATTGGGTGATTCCTCCACTTTTTAAATGCTTGTTATAAAACAAGAGAATGGTATGATTCTTCATACCGGGGACTAATGCAACATGAGCCTAAGCTAGATCATTGTATCTTCATAAAGTGGTTAAATGTTCAAGAGTACTTGAACTTCCTTCCATTTTTTTGTAAAAATAGATGAAGACATATATCAAAATAAAGAAAACACAAATTTATTATCAACTACCATCACAAAATATGTATTGTTTAACTCAAAATTCCAAACTAACGTACTTACACAATACCCATGTCCATCTTATATAATATAACTCATTTTGTATGATTATATCATATACAATTCAATTTCATCCAACACAATTCAATTTTTTTCCAACACAATTCACCAATAAGTCAAAAACTAACAATTCAAATATTCAACATACACAATTACACAATACACTGTCCATCTTGTATAATATAACTCATTTTGTATGAACACATTATATACAAATTCAATTTTATCCAATTCAATTAACCAATAAGTCAAAAACTAACAGTTTAATTATCCAACATATTGATTGTCAAAACATGAAAAAGTTGGCTATGCAAAACTTTTAGAGTCCCATATAAAGAGAAACAATTTTTTTTCCTTATATCTTAGTTTTTAAATATTTTCTATTACTTATATAAGTAGCAATGTAACATTATTAATATTAAAAGTGAGAGTTAAAACAATATCTACTTTAATACGAATAACCAAAAGTAACATAAGTAATTAAACTGACAAATAAATAAAAGAGGTCACAACAATAAAGACAAAATTACTAACATGTAAAATTATAAGGAAAAGTAAGAAAAAAAAGTTAAATACTCAATTAGAAAGGATTCTTTTTGGATTTATGTGTAAGATTGTACTACACTAAGGTGCTTTGAATTTTTCCTTCATATATCTAGAGAAAATTGAGTAATTAACTTCTATACATAAATATGTAAATGAGCTAACATATCATACCATTAGATTTAGAGGTTTTAATAGAATCAAGGAGGTCATTCCTAACTACATACCAAATTAAAAGTTGAATGACAAGATTATATGGACTGAAAATGTTTCAAGAAAATAAATCAAATAGCTTTAGGAATCTTCCTATAGCATAACCCCAAGGTAATATGGTACAGATTTATTTGGTTCAAGAAATATATTCCAAGAATAGCTTTTATTGCCTAGCCAGTAATGAAGAACATGCAAGTATAAATGATAAAGCCAACACCGCTGTAAATGGTAATCCCTAATGTTGTCTTTGTAATTAGGAAATTGACACAAGAAATCATTTGTTCTTTAAATGCTCTTAATTCTTATGTATTAGATATGAAAAAGAATCTGAAATTTATACAAATTATCTATTTCATTAACTAATTGAGATAACTTAGTTTATTTAGTTATTATGAATAGAAACGAAGAATATTGGAAATTATTTTATTGATAAAATTCAACATTAAATATCAATATCACAGCATATTATCCAATAAATTAATACCCAAATAACCAATACTAATTTTAAGAATAACAATTATGTAACTGTAACAAATTATTATATCGATTAATTATTTACTTTAAATAAAACACTCCATTCACAACAATTCCATATTTGAAATTAACAATACCAGGCGGTACGTTTAATTTTTGCTTTGCTATTAAGTCCCTGCGCTTTTCAAAATTAACGGTATCACTCGATATTTTATCCATATTTGAAATATTAGTTGATACCGGCCGGTATCCAGCGGAACCTCCTGTATCGATCGGTACCATAGGGCTTCATACCGTTTCGTTTTTTGACTTGTATTGACCAGTACGAAACGGTATTCATATCCTTATATTAAGGTGAGCAGGAATAGCAAAGGAATAAGTGTTGAGGTGGCTGAGAGGGATGGGTGCATGAGGAAACAGTGTTGGTCTCACTTCTTGTTTTTGGATATGATTTACTTCGATTCTTAGTGACTATTGATGATTACAGCTTATCAATTGTTCACTTTTCGGGACGCGTTTTCTTAATCACTCCAACTTGAACTTGCTCGTATCCTGTCGAACTTAAGATATGGCAATCACAACACTCATTTTTGAATCACAACACTCATTTTTGACCAATCAGCAATCAATACCTTGAAAGACTCTATATGTTATGTAGTGGTAGGCTGAAAAATGAGCACAAGAAGAAACTCCCTTTCATCGTTTAATGCCCAATGCAAGGCAATAAATAGATATACATTCAGCTTAGTCTTTGCTTTTTGACCTTATCTTGAATCTGCATCTAGTCCTCCCCTTGTCGTGATACCAAACCACTCCAGGGATGATGAACCCTGTCATCAAATGCTTCCTTTAAGAAGATACTGTTGTTTGAATCATACTGCATGCATGCACGGAATCAGTTTCTATTAATTATGCCAACAGCTAGATCAGCTGTAATAGTGACAAAAGATTTAACGACTGCCTTATCACGGACACGGCCAGACTCGCCAAGTCTACAGGAGAACACTCGAGCTCCTCGTGTTCAAGGTTTCAGACAAATACTTCCAAATGTTTTGGCACCAAGATTGTCTTCCCATCCCAATGGGGCAAGCGGGAGGAAGCCTTGGGATTTGCATTGGCGTATCTATGTACCCAGCTGACGAAGTTATCACGTAAACAAATGTTTCGGTTTAACATCCGTCCCATTAGTCATTTCTTGTCTAGAATTCCAAAGGAAAGAAGAAAAATACTTGAGGAAGTGCACAAACGAAAGAATGACTGCTTTAGTGTTTCGAGAAAAGCCAAGGGATGGTGCGAAATACGGAACATAAAAGACTATTCACCACTTGCAAGAGAAGAATCACCAGAAAGGTAATACAAAAAAGATCTTCCTCTAGAAATTCCCAGGGGCAAAGAAAATTTCACTATTAGTCTCCTAAAGCCTTTACTTTACATAGTATCTGAAGGAACATGCTAGAACTACATTCTCTTGCAAGTTGTTCCTCCGAGTAAATGGCATATCATAAACCTTGAACTGCACCAGTAAAAAATTCAGGAAAAAACGAATGAGAAAGTAGAGATATAAGTTGAATGAATCATTAATATTTCAAATTTACTGTCGACAACCACATATACAGAGTGGGAAAATCAGAAGTTATCACCCAGGTAAGTTTTTAACTGAAGGTAACTAGCCAATATGGGAGAAGCTCGGACAAGCCAGTTTGAAATTCCAGGAAGTGCCTTATTGTAAATGAAGTTATTATTGTAATAATAAATGTGCATGGCAACTGGAAGATATTTTTCTCCCTGGTTTTATGGTATCCAAGTGTTTGAATTATCAGAAATGTGATTGCTAGCCTAAACAAACTTGAAGGCTAATTGTTCAACAAAGAACATAAACCTGGGCATACCTAGATTAGGAGTAGGCCACCAAGCCAAGCGTGTAAAAGAACTTGTGCTCTGGCCTTAACATTATCTCTGTGCTTGATCTGAACCTGAAGCTCCAGCAGAAGGAGTGGCTGGCAAACTGCTTGCTGACCCATTATCAGCAGGGGGAGGCACACCCCATTTCCCTTCAGATTCAAGGGGCTCAAAAACATGAACTGCACCATCCGATAGTCCCAGTGCAAACTGATTTGGTTCATGTGGATGTGCAGCAATAACGAGTGGATGCACATTGGAGCTGTAGATAAATATTCATTAAGAAAACATAAATTCTACCAGTAGTCAAAAATGCAATGTGCAATTCATACCATCTAAAACTGTATTGAGAGAAAATTCAGATTGACAGAAAAAAGAAGTAACTTGATCTAATATATAATATCTGAATGAATATCAAGCAACTTGATTTAAGATATCACATCTGAATGAATAGTAGCTCAACAAGATTGTAAGGAGCATTTAGAATATGTTCCTTCTTGTTGGGATATTGTGTTAGAGAAAAATATATCAAACAAATTATCTGCCATTCCTTGCTTATCTCTTTGCGTTCTTCCTTAAAAATGTGCCAAAACAAGTTACAAACAATTTAGAGATAAAATAGGAACATGACTTCCAAAATTAGAAACAGTTAATCACGAGTTGTACCATTAAGTTCATTACAGGAATGTTCCTTGAGCAAGACAGTAATCCATTGACGAAGAATCAATTAAATGAATGTCATGCAGTCGCAAAATTTCAATTGTGAAATCTGTGATTAAGAAAGTTAAGCATAATGTATATTGGTAGTTGCATGTAAGAAATTGCCTGATTTTGAGTATATTAAACATACAAAATAAAGTTGACATGAAAGGATGGCATTCAAAAGATGCTGGGAAGAATTCTAACAAGGTTTGAATTAAACTAAGGTCTAAAGAAATTACCTAACATTGGCAGGGAGATAGGATGAAGGATTGATACGACATCGCAATCTTAGATTTAAGTTTGCAGCACTAAACACACAGACAGTTGCATCTAAGAAGCTGGCATATACCAACTGACTATCACAGGAGAATGTTGCATGAGAGATTGGTGCAGAAGATTCCCGTGGAACCCACTAGATCCAAAAGGCATTTGTTAACAAAATGAAAATGAGATATTACTTCAACGAATAAGAGTCTTGGAAACAAATTGTACCTGCTTTAGAAAGTCAAGTTTTGTAGTCTCATATATGGCAAGTTGAGTTTCATGTACCACTAGGAAGTGCATCTGGTCTTGATGAAACTGTACACGTGTGTCTGACTGTGCTGTTGGCTTCCCAGCTGGCACCTGCAAAAATCTTGTTTTCTGTTTTTCCCATCCATCCGAGTTCCATACACAAAGCTGGAAAGGTCAAAAAACATCTGTAAGACATTCAATAAAAGAAACCTTGGAATTGCTTACCAGTGGCATCATTGAATAAGGATATACCAGAATGAAAACGCAGTTCAACTTGTAGATAAATCTAATTCAGTCTAGAGCAAATAATTAATAGCTATAACTTGTTATGCTTCAACCATTTCAGAATATGACGAGGCTCCTGGTAAAGCATTGAACTATTTAAAGCAAGCCCAGAATCAGAATTGAATATATGAAATCAACTGATTATGACCAATAAACTGGTCTTGAAAACAATAAATTCAGTAATCCATACAGGTACGAGTATACTGAAGCAATTAAAAAATAATATGCTAGCACAATGACCATCAAATAATTGACTGGAAACAATTACCTGAGCATCAGCACCTGAAGATACTAGCACATTCAACACATGGGAGAATGCAAGGCCAGTTATCCTTTTAGAGTGGCCTTTGAGCTTGCTCTTGACCTGTAACGATGGAAACAGAATCAAGTGTTGCTTCTCCAACCAACACAAATGACAACTGGGAAATCTGATAGAATAATCTTATACCTCATCTACTCGGACATTGTATATCTGAATTGTAGAATCATCCATGCCAATAGCAATGATATTATTATCCTGAGGATGAAAAGCAAGGAATGTTGCTGCAGGTGGTGGAGGCATGAAAGTTGTCATCGTCTGAAATTTGCAGGATGGACTTCTATTTAGCTATTTTCATTGATATCAACTTAAATCCAAAAATATTTGCATACCTTAAATGTCATCATATTGAAAAGGGAAATCTTTCCTCCAGATGCTGACATCACATAAGAATCATTTTTGGACAGCGCAAAGCATGGTACAGCTTCTTCAGGATTTGCATCAATAACATCATTTGTCATTAGAATGCCACTTGATGGCTGCCATAGTTGAGGAGAAAAACTGGCAGTTGCCTATAATATGAATAGCCAGTAGTTCAGATGCAAAGTAAAAACACACCAAAACTTGACTCAGACATAAATCCATACATATATAAAGTAAAATTGCATATCTTCAAACCTTGCCACTAGCATTACGTTCAGTCCGTTGCCATTTCCACAGTAAATGAATCGCGTTTGATGCTAATGCCAAAACAGCATTACCTGAATTTGTATAGATTAACCTTGATATCTGGGAGAAGTCAACAAATGAATAGAATGATCAGTAGTTGTTAGCATGTCATAAAAGGTTGATGGCCGAAATAGCTTTATCAACGAGAAGAAGTCCATGATAATTAGTTATGCAGTTACGAGGTACTGAGCAGGTATTATACCTTGGTCACTCTCAAGTTCTCAGGAAGTCTCAAGGACCGACATTGAGATGGTTCGCTGATTTCAGTGAGCTTCCATATCTTTGATTTATCATTAGGTTCTTCAGCTACTCTAGGTTTCACATCTCCCAAGTTTCGAGCATCTCCGTTCTGCCAAAAGAAATTTGCTAGTGAATAATACTTGAAAAAAATTGTGCTAACATGCATCCACCAGAGGGAACATAATGACAATGATTAACTATAAATAACAATAAGAAATAAGAAAGAACTAACAAGGAGGCATTATTCTAAAAGCTCTAGAATTACAGAAGATACAGCAATACGGTAGGTGAAATAAAGGGTATTTGAATTGCAGAAATCTCAGGTCTTTGACACAAGAAAAAGCACGCTGCACACACCATTCCAGTTATTGAAACAACAGGGGTGCCTCTGTCTGCACTACTCGCAGCAGCAGCTGCTGCTGAGATTGGGTTAATAGTAGGCTGCAAGAGAAACACAGTGAGGTTATACGTGTTCACTTTGAGATATTTCATCCCAAAAAATATCTGACAATGTTACCTTGGTAACAGCTTCAGATGCTCGTGAGGCATCATAAGACAAATTCTCATATGTGCGCAGTAATCTAATACCATCTGCATTGGCTAATACTTTAATCCCATTCTCATTGGCAGAAACAGCCAACAGAGTGCCATCCTTGTTGAAGCGAATACGTGGACTTGCCTAAGAATCGATGATACTAAGAATGAGTAATCCATTGCACAGAAATATCTTTAACAGGTATACCTAGAATCTTACCGGAAGGCCGCCTTCAGCATCAATTGATGTCAAAACTTGAATGTTGTCCATATCCCAGAACTTAATGGAGAAATCATCCCCAGCAGCCAAAAATCGGTTTCTTGTTGTATCAAATTGCACAACACCCAATGACCGTTTGCGAAAACCTTGATATGCCCGTTTCACAGCCCCTTCACTTTCATTCCATTCAACAATATGTGACTCTCCATCTTTGCTAGTTCCACACGAAAAAAGTCTGAAGTTTTGCCAAAAATCCGAACCAAAGGTTCAAAACCAGAAATTTGTTAGTTAGACCATGCATAAATAAGCAGCAATTGAGCAAAAGACCCATTTTCATAAACAAGATTGTTAAAATCTATTAACCTTGTGCCATCGGCACTGTAGGACATGGTCGTGCACCAGCGGCCAGGGGCCTCATAATCTACTCTAGATCCCAAGTTGTCATACAGCCATGCTTTTATTTTCCCATCCAGTGCTGTTGAAAAGATGAACTGATAAAAAACAAAAAAGGGGAAAGTCAAGCATAGCAAGAGAGTGAATGTGAAGTTGTAAGAAGGAACACACTCGACAAGCTAAGCTTGCATATGCACCTAACATGGAAAATGAAAATGTGTCTGAAATAAGCAAACTACCTGAATATTTTCCTTATGGTGAGGGCAGACAGAATAAACAGGAGCCTCATGACCTTCAAAGGTATACTGCTTTGTGCCAGTATTAGCATCCCACACCTATAGTTACAGAATAAAATAAGTACTATGCAGTCTTTCATGTTAGCAACAATGCAGCATTCATCAGAACACACTAACCTTAATGGTTTTGTCATCACCACATGTTATCACACAAAGTTGCTTATTTGGAGTTGAAAATGCAAGATCATTTACACCCCCAACATGAGCATCAATCTACATCAAAATCTTCAGTGTTATTTTGCACTTGTAAAGTGACACACACATAGCTTAATTTAGTCACATGGTTACCTCCAGGTGCTGCCTGACATCTTCGGCCCCATGATAAGAATATATTTGCACAATATGCCTCGAGTATGCAACTCCTGTTGGTAGAGCCAAGATAATTTTCAGTAAATAATTTTGCACCCCTTAAGTTAATGAATGTTTTATGATCAAATACAAATTCCAATGGATGTTCAGTTTACCAAATAATGAGCCATCAGGACTCCAAATCACACGGTTAACAGACACACCAGGATCTTTGGCTAGAGCTGCCTGAATTGCAACAAGAGTATCAGCTTCAAACACGAAAAGTTTGAAAGCTATTCATCACAAGGATTCACAATACCAGGTGTCCCGAAACATCAAGAGAAAAATATACACACCTGAAAAGGCATTGAACATGCACTAAGATCCCACACTTTAAAGTTCCTTGCAACCAGTCGTTCCCTGGAACCAACCTCCCACAGCCCAATATCACCCACGTTGGTACCAACTGTAGCAGGAAAATGAGTTAAAACCCACAAGCCATCTTCTGGCTAGGGTGAAAGATAGTCACAAGCATAATCAATGATATCAACCAAAGTATACCTATAAGAAGAGTTTGTTGAATTGGATGGAAATCCATGCTCATAGGAGATGATCCTTGATTCAGGGTGCGTACAACTGTTTTGGGCAAGTCATCAGGTGCAATTAAAGCCTGACTATGGCCATATCCAGGAAATGATACTGGCAACACATTGACTGGCAAGTTTACCTAACAAAAGGACATGTATGTAAATTTGGGTGATAAAACATGGCATAGGAGTTCATAATCAAATCAGAGAGAACGACATAGCAAACCTCATCAGACATTCCCATAGGCCTTGTTCTTTTAGCAACATGATCTGAATCACCCGATGGGTAGTCTACAGAAGGATTAGCTGGAGGAGTCCTGGGATGTTTCAAAGCAGCTATATATGACAACAAAATGTCTCTTTTGTTAACAAAGAGAACTATGTACTGGACGCAATTCCAATTACATAAATGATTAATTGACTTTTCTAACACAATAAGGAATTTACCAGGGATTGATGAAGCACCAAGACCAATGGCTCCTCCTCCAGAAATCGCTGGATGTGTTACCGTAGAAGGATTAGTCATCCACCCAGCAAGAGGTGCTGGAACTGGTGCAGGTGCAGGTGTAGGTTGAAATGGCTGAATGCATAAATCCAGATGCATTAAGATAAGCAATCATTCCCAAACAATATTTACAAACCAAGCAGGATAAACCCACCCCATGTGCACCAAGTGGAGGAAAACCCCCAGCTTTTGGTAATGGTCCAAGCAATGGATTATTTGCTGGAGATGGAGCCCTAGCACCATTTGGTTGCCCACAGGAATGATCGACAAAGAGAGTTTTTATATCTGGATTTGGTCTTGGGTTTTTACACAGTTGATGTTGCCAATTCAAGCTGAAAGGTACAAACAAAGATAACTGTTTGCCCATACCAGAGTCACTAATGCTAACTATAATGATTAAATTAGAAGTAGTCAATGAATTGAAGCAGATGAAATTACAAGAAAATAGTAGTAACATATCATGATTTTTCCAGCATTCGGCAACAGAAAACCAAACTTATTATGAAAAAAAACAAAAATTACCAAATTAAATTGTCAGTGACCGATAGAAAAGGGCTTTCTACTATTTCATGCAAAAATCACATTGAACTAACAACATTCCCATGCAATTATATGCATGCATACTCATTGTAAAATAAAAAAAGTACAATTAATTTACAAGTTCTAGCACTTCTAGACGGATTACCTTTGATTAATGAGGGTGCGTAACCTCGAATTTTTAAGGCTGGGGAACTGCAGTTTATCACGAAACAAAGGATTTGCTTCAATAAGCTTCTTGAGCTCCACTAACATTATTGCTCTTGCAGACTTTGTATCTCCATACTTGGACAGTTGCTCATTCTCCCTGTATCGTGACTAGAAATCTTCAGGATAAACTTCCTATTGTTATATAACTCAAAGTTTAATTGTTTCTCAGATGCAGTTCAATACCTAAAGTTCTCCAATGTCAAAAGCTGCGTGATCTCCTTGAAAAGATCCTCATTAAAAGTGGCAAACACTTTCAAATCCTTGACTAATATATCCACCGCCTTTGACCGATCATGCCTGCAGAAATTTCAAACACTTACATTCGCATGTAGAAAGGCTTTGGATTTGGAAAGAAAATAACCAAAAATTCAGGTGCACTAGCTTACTTGTCCAATGCTTCCAAATACTTTTGCTTCCTTATCTCAAAAAAGATTTTCATTGAATATCGATTATCATCGACTTTAGTGAAACCAGATAAGTATTTCTCCACCTCATCCCAGTTACCATTATGAACCTCATCTTCAAAATACTTCATGTTGAAGAAGAACCCAGATTCCTGTTCAAGTCTACGTGACATTTATAGCAATAAGCAATACCCCATCAACCGGTAATCTTCACTAGTAATATTAACAAAAAATAATGGCAACTACTAAGAGACACAGCTGTAAAGGCGAAATGCAACAAATTTAAAGGTCAAAAGAACTAACTTGTGAACAGTCTCTTTGAACTTCTCCTCATCAAGGAACTGTAAGATCAAGAACACGAGCTCTCTACTGAGAGATGACATATTAAAGAACCCCCTTTGACTTACAATTTTTTGGTAGAACCAAAATTGGCACTAGATCTGCAACCAAAAAAATACATAAAGGATCAGATATAAACGAGTGAACGTTTTACAAGAACAAAATAAAAAAACATAAAACTCTAGATCATTTGACCACCTTCCAAAGACAGTCAACAAAACACCAAATCCAGCATTTCTCACACAATTATCCCCACAAAAGGCAATACATAATATTTCAAGTAAAACCAGAGCCCAAAATAATTTTATTTGCCAAAAAAGTGTGAAAAAACTAGGGTTTTTGATACTTAGAGGGATCAAAGAGATAAAGAAAGCAACTTTATAATATGTATGAATCAAATATGGAAAGCCCAACAATGAACAAAACCACAAAAGAAATTTAAGAGACAGGTCAAGGAAAAAAGAGCGTAAGAAATAAAAACCCAGAAAAGAAAAGCTACAGACATTAAAGTGATTGATTCTATAGCAAAAGCATAAAGAGAGATTTCTGAGAAGCTCACCCGAGAAAGGAAGGAGAGATCAGAAAGAGAGAGCTGAGAGAGAACAGCTTTCTCCCTCTAGAACTTGAGCAAAAAAACTTATCCCTTTCTCTATATAGACTTTCTCTGTCTAAAAATATGGTTTTAATATATAGATATATACCACCATTAAACCTCGCAGAAATGGAGATTTTTATAGCTAGAAGCAGACGGATAAAGAAGTTGATAAGTCGATGTACTTATCATGTGATAAGTTCGTGATTGAGTTAAGCAATTTGTTTATACGAGGATGTCCTTATGTATAAGATCAGTACTTTATGGTCCCACGAAGCCGGCTCAATTTATCTGAGTTTATCGGCGCAGAATCTACAGCTGAAAACTAGTTTACCACTCCAGGAATGCTCTTCTATAGTTGAGTACACCTTAACTTCTTGTTCAGAAAAGATGATTGTCGTCGAATGTCGTTAAGCGAGAGTAATCCAAGGGAGGGGAACTGAGGTCAGGACGGAGCTGAGAAGTATAATGCAAAAGTCAAGGACTGCGATTTTAACCAATCTCAGATCAACACGAGAAGCGACAAGCTTAATATAGGATGGGACAGGAGAGTTGGACCTCAGATTTCGAAGATTATTACGGTATTGCCATTGCAGGACAGCCGGTGAAGAAATTCAGCCAATATTTGACTAAAATTTCATTTTAAATCTTTCAAATATTTAAACAGATGTTAATTATATAAACAAAATTAATTTTCTATCAGTTAAATATCACGTTAATATTAACATGTTATTTTTTATTTTCTAAAATAAAAATGAGACTCACCATAATATAAAAAAAAAAATTTACTCTCTGAAATGTATAACTGTGAATCTCATTGTCACGTGACAAGTGAGACTCTCTGGTTGAAATATAAAACAGAAACCCCTATTGTCACATAATATTAGGATCTATTTTCTAATTTATTTTAAAATGCTAATTATATGGTAGTGAGACTCACTATTTATTTTAAAAATATAAAAATAATATCATGTTAGTATTAACATGATATTTAACTGATAAAGAGTTAACTTTGTCAAAAGTTTTCGCTTATTTAAGGTCTATTCTTAACTTTTTAAAAACGTTTGAGTTCAATTTTAACGTTTCAAAATGTTAGGGTTCAAATTGTACTTTATTGTAAGCATTAAAATTCAAAGTGTACTTTTGACTTGTAATGTTTTAAAAACTAGACTAGAAGTTAAACCGGTAAGATAAGAAGTTTAAGATTTTAAAAAATCAAATAAAATTAGACTATCATAAAACCAATTGTAACTTGAATAATTTGAAATCTGATTGAAGAAAACTGTCTTTATTCATTTAAGAATTTGAAGTTTAATTGGCGAAGGAAAATATTAAATAAAAATTAATTAATTAATTTTGATTTATAAAAATTGATTAATTTACAAAAACTAATCAATTACTTAATAAAATGATTATTTTAAAAAATCATTAAAATAAATAAAACTAAAAAATTAAAGGATTTAAAATTTTAACTTAATATTTTTTAATGGTTGGGAAGTGAAATTATTAATTAAAGGATAGTGGTCTTAATTAATCAATAAAGTCATATTTCAATTAATGATCTAAGTGATGAGGGTTGAGACTATTATTATTAAATCAATTAAAAGTTTTGAGGCAAAGGTATAGGTTCATAATACAAGAGATGTCCCTTCAAAATTTGACTATTTTTGAGTTACTCGGCCAAATATGACTTAATTGTGCATCATAATTTATTTTTAAATTATTAATTCACTAAAGAACTTAATTTAAAGCATGTGATTACATAATAATTTATTTAATATGTATTTAAAAATATTGATTATAAAAATTATCTTACATTAATAATTTTATATAAATAGTATTACCCCTCCTGTATTTTGTGCATCTAAATACCAGCGGAATAATGGAAATGTGTGAATATAATCTGCGTGCACATTTCGATACAAAACTAAAATTCCATAAAGATGAAAAGAGGAAAGATGTCATCCAAAGGGAAGGGACCGAAGGAGAGAGGATAGACACCATAAAATATCCACGCGCTGAGTTTGGAGCGTTAGAAACACTGTCTGGGAACGAGAGTGGTGGAGACGTGGAGTGACTTTTGTGTCGCAAGGTGGCACCCACATTCAACTTTTCAGTTTGTCTGAGAAGAGATTTTTTGACATGCTACTTAATGTTCAGCGCGTCTATGGGTCAGTACTCTGTCCGCGCGTTTCTTTCCAACTCCCTGTCGAATAACTCTTTATCTTTTGTGATAAATAATTTTAGTAGATAACGTGTGTGACATCATATGTTGGACGCAGTCGTTTCCCAATCTTCCTTTTCCACCTTTTATTTTCACCAAATTTTGGCTCACGCTTTGGTTGGAGTTTATTAATATAATAGAACATAATAGAATATTATTTCATCGTTTGGGAGAAGAGTTTATGATAATATAAAATAGAATGAAATGAGATGAGATGGAAAAGAAAGGTTTCATATTACATCCCATTTTATTCTAAACAGTAAAAATAAAAAAAACTTCCGATTTGAGAGATTTAAGATGAAATGTAAAATGATAAACAATTTTATACTATATTACACTATAAACCATTTATTTAAACAACATTTTACTATATTAAATTATAGACCTTTTCATCCCTCCCAAACAACAATTTTCTAATATTACATTCATTTACATTACATTCCATTATAAAACCATTATATTTCATTATATTTCATTCCATTCTATTAAAAACTTTACGTTTAATCAAACGTAGCCTTAACTATTCAAATTTAACCATTTCATTAAAAACTTTACGTCTAACCAAACATAGCCTTAAACATGCAAATTTAACCATTCCATTAAAAACTTTACGTCCAACCAAACATAGCTTGAACCATTCAAATTTAATTTACCATATCTATAGATTTATTAATGTCCTTCAAATTTTCCCTTTGTGATAAAAATATCCCTTGAAATAATTAAAGACTAAGGAGATACTATTTATGTATTACAAGTGTGATTTTCAGTAAGGTTGGGAGTTTGTCGCATCATATCCAACAATTAGGTCGAACATTCTTATGTATAATATGATTAATGAACAACAAGACAATAGTTCTTTAGGTAGTTTACACTTAATTTATTAAGAGTAAGGGAATATAAGTTTGAATCTTTATTCAACTTAAAGATTTAACAAACATATATTTAGTAAAAAATAGAAGTAACTTAAACTTATCATAACATATTTTGACAAAAAGTTTATTTTAACTCTAATATTTTTATTAAAATACAGATGACAAAAAAATTAAATTAGATGTTGACTTTTTCATTTGAGCTCAAACATTTTATGATGTTAAAAGATATAAATATTTTGAAAGCATTCCATTTGAATTCTAATTTAACATTCACATCAATATTTTATTTTTTGAAACTTCTTATACATGAGCATCCTAAGTGGTTAGTGGAGCCCAAAAAGATTACTTAAATGGCTCATTTCCAAGCTATAGTTGGCCTCCATTCTTCACAATCTTGTTGCAAATTTCATTGTTAACATCAAACCCCACATTAAATTATAGAAACAAGTAAATACACTATTATAAACCTACTCCCGTTAGGACTTTAGTAGTTGCTTGAGAACTCTTTCTTTGTTCCAATTTTGGAGGACTTTTTTCTTTAGTTGTGAGTGATGGTTGTTCCCTTACTAGTCCCTCTCCTAAAAGCCTTTGTCATTTAATATTTCCATTTCCAAAAGCCCTGACACCACCACCACCTAAAATTGAAAACCAAACTTAAGGTAGTTATGGCCTTGTTTGGTAATCAGTGGATTGTATTAGCGGTTAATTAATTCTATCAGCAGTTAGCTAATAGCAAATTATATCAATTAATTTGACCAATGGATAACATCAGTTGTTTATTAAAGATGTTTGATAAAATTAGTTGTTTAGTATTAGATGTTCATGTATAAAATGACTTATGAGAGTATAACTTAAAAAAATTTATAAAGATATGAATATTATATCTTAATATTTCTTTGAATATTCTCATAAGAATTTATATTTTAGATATTTAATTTTACAAAAATTAAGTTTATATTCTAATAAAAACATATAATAGTAGTAGTAGTAGTAGTAGTAGTAGTAGTAGTAGTAGCAGTAGCAGT
>JANZLH020000010.1:279774-292544 GCA_026770325.2 Erythroxylum fimbriatum | reverse complement strand
TGATAACTGATCAACCATCCCTTCCATATTGTTTAAATGATCAGCTACAGAAGTACCCTCCTGGTATTTTACCTGCAACAATTTTGTCAAATAAAACAATTTGTTGTTGCCAGTCTTTGAAGCATACAACTGCTCCAGCTTATTCCACAGCGTTCTTGCATGAGTCTCATTACAAATCTGATTGTACACATTATCATCGATAAACTGTCGAATATAACCACATGCTCGTTCATGCTCAAAGTCCCATTCTTCGTTGGACATCTCCTCTAGTTTAGTTGTTGAAAATACCGACAAATGCATCTTTGTAATCATCAAAAGATCCTTCATCTTAGTTCGCCATATACGATAGTTCATACCGTTCAAATTGATTATTTTGCTCGTCTTCACCTCTATTTGCCAAATTAAGCCGAATTTGAGAAAATTGACCTCAAATATGGAACCAAGACGTCAAAATTTGGCAGAAAAAATATTTTCTAAATTTTCACCGCGAGATCGGAATAGTATCGTCGGACCTTACAGGAATAGGAACTGCGGGACCCAGCAAACAGTAACTTATGAATAGTACTCACCGAATAGTATCGTCAAACCCCACTAGAATAGTATCGCGGGACCCAGTAAATAGTAACTTGTGAATAATACCTCAAATAGTACCATGGGATCCAGTTATTATTGCTGCACAGTGCGTAATCTTATCAATTAATTAAAACAACGTAAAAGCACTATTCATCACTTTTGCCATTTTACGTCAACTTTTCGAATGGATCACGCCAAAAAATTCATTGAAATTTTCTCTTCCCGGTGATGTTCTTCTTTTCAAAAATACCTCCAATGAAAACACAGCTCTAATACCACTTGTTGGGCGCAGCAGGTATATTTTTTGAAAAGGAAAAATAAAATGAGCAAAATAGACACAAAATATTTAACGTGGTTCACCCTTAACTTTGGGCTACGTCGCCCATGAACAAAACTCAGAATATTTCTTTCACTATTACAAATAGTAAGTATACAGAGATGAAACCAAAATAGTGGCTCACAAGGTATTTCCTAACCTAAAAATACTAACCTCACTATTTTATCACTCACCAACCCTTTAGAAAAAATTTTCCTAACTTCAGAGCATTTGATTTGCTCTGATTTTCTCTCTTTTTTTCTATATGTTGTTGTGTTTCTTTCTGAAGTAGGGAGTGCCTTATATAGGCACTCCACCACGTGAGGCTGCTGCCTTTGCAACTGTCTTTCTCCATTCAACAAAAACATGCAACATTTTATTCAACAATTGCGATTGCGGCTTCAACAAAAACAACATGTTCTTCCATTCAACATTGGTAGGTGCCGCATGCCTACCATTTGCATTCAAAGATGGTGTCCCTCCATATGAGAGGGACCCATAGCTAACAGGAAGAACTATGGTTACCCTAGATATCCAAACTCTTAAAGATGATGCACATAGTTGGGAGACAACGTCAGTTGGTTTATTTATTAGGAAGCACCTTCCATTCACAAATTTTTGAAGATGAGCCTTTAAACAATGGAAAAACGATGGTTTCAAAGAAGTCCTACTCTCAGATGGGGAATCTGATTATATTCAAGTTTGAAAATATCAGCTATGCCAAAGAAATCTTAGAAACGGGGCCTTAGCACATACAAGATAACCCTTTATTCCTATATTTTTGCCTTTAGCAATAATTTTGGAGAACATCAAATAGACTAATATCCGAACTGTATTAACCTATATGGAGTTCCCTTAGAATACTTACTAGTCTACCAAGGACTTAGTATACTAGTAAGCTTCTTAGGTAAACTGCTAAGTATGGTACCATTCAACGTTATAAGTACCATTTCATACTGATTGATATGGCTATGCATGAATTGAGATTTTGAATTTTAAGCATACCATACCATTTACATTTGTAAGAAATCACAAACTATCAACATATAAAAGAAACATGACTTTTAGGCATTGCAAGAGCAATTATGAATATGATTCTTTTAAATCCATGTATTAGAAATTTATATAATTAAAATGAATACACTTTAATAATTTATTCTTCTTTTTATGTTAATGAAACATAACTAAAATTTCCTCCATCTTCTTTAATAAAGATAAAGAATTGATAATAATTTTCTTCAAGTTCAAATATTAAATTTAAAGCATTGCCTGAAGAAGTGTTTGAAATTTTGACATTCAATTTGCCTTTTCCTTGGAGGACTATTGTAAATTATATAAAATAGCGGTTGCATTCTTTCGCTTTTAGAAAAGGATATCTTACAATTTATATGTTATCTTTTAATAAACAGAACTCCTTGTTACTTGTACATATTATACAATATATCTCAACTTCTTTATTAATTTCCAAAATGAAATCTAAATAAATTCAATACCTTGGAATATAGTCAAGCTCCAACTTTTTTTTCCCTAATTGTTGATACCAAACTTGAACTTCTATAAGATATCATTAAAGAGATTGAGTCAATGTCATAAGCTTGTAGATTAGGCAAAACTTAATGCTATCAATTGAAATCATGCATCTATCAATTCTTTCATTGTCATAAGAAATTGATATATATTTCTTCATTGAATTGTATGTCATGGAGCACTAGTTCAATTATTTTAAGTAATGCATGAAACTTACTTCTGAAAAAATAAGTTCAAATGTAGTCCAATATGGTGAAGCTTAACATTCAACTTACCATGCATGCAGTTTAATTATAAGTTAATATATCTTGATACTTTAATCATATATGACATAACTAATTTCCTTTTATAACTTGTAAAGTCTTGCTAGCAAGTGTGTGGTTTATTTATTAGCTACGAGTTTCATTTTCATACATATGAATGTATCTTCTATGCCTATAACTATTTGTCCAACTAATAAACACAAACATATGCTCTCATTGTCAAGAAACCAAGTCCTACCTTAGCTAGTTATATATATATATATATATATATATTCATCTAAGGAGGTAATCATACAAAATAAGTTATATTACATATGATGGACCTGCGTATTGTGTAATTGTGTATGTTGAAAGCTTGAATTATTGGTTTCTGACTTATTGTTGAATTATGTTAGATAAAATTGGATTGTGTTGGATGAAATTGAATTGTGTATGATTTTGATATATGTCTTCATTTATTGTTACATATTAATGGAAGGAAGTTCAAGTACTCCTGATCAAACTGCTTTAAGAAGATATAATGATTTAGCTTGGATTCATGCTATATTACTCCCGGGTATAAAGAACCATATAATTTGCTTATTTTGTAACAAACATTTGAAAGATGGAGGAATCACTCGATTGAAGAAGCATTTAGTTGGGGTTAAAGGAGATGTAGAACCTTGTAAAAAAGTAAGTCATGATGTGAAGTGAAAAATAAAAACATTGTTTAAAGAATATCAACATAAGAAAGATAGAAGGGAAAGGTTGAATTTTAAAATTGGTAGTGGAAGTTCGTTTGTTGGTTTTGTGGTGATTGTGGGAATGTTGAAGGTGGTAGTAGTAGTGTTCCATTCCAGGCCTAGGAAGAAGTGAATGCTACACCTGGACTTGAAGTGAGGAAAAGAAAAAGGCAGGTGAGTAGTTTTTTTGCACCACGAACAACTCCTAGATCCTAATCTTTAATTCGTATTGCAATGCAATCAAGAGATACAGCTCATAATGTCAATATAGCAGTAGCTAGCTGGTGGTATTATACAAGTTCATCATTCAATGCTTCTCAGTCTTATTATTATCAACTTATGGTAGATGTAATAGCCTCTTGTAGTCCAGGATATAAAGCTCTTTCGGTTGATGAATTAAGAGGTAAACTTTTAAGTTACTTAGTTACTGAAATTAAAAGTTATTTGGCTAAAAGAAGAGTGAATAGGGCTACTTTTGGTTGTTCAATCATTTGTGATGGTTGGACAAATAGGAGATAAGAGCCTATTATTAAGTTTTTAGTTTATTCTGCAAATGGCTTAATGTTTTTGAAGTTTATTGATGCATCTGACCTTATTAGAAATACTAACACCTTAGTTGAGATATTTGATGAAGTTGTGAATGAAATGGAGCCTAAAAATATTGTTCAATTTATTACTGACAATGATTTCACTTATAAAGCAGCAGGAGGAAGGATACAGAATAAGTGTAATTATTTGTTTTGGACTCCTTGTACTGCACATTACATTATCCTAATGCTGGAGAATATAACGAATCCTAAGTATTTTCCTATTATTGATGAGATTATGCAGAAAGATGAAAAGGTAACCGAATTCATCTATAATCGTGCATGAGTGTTGAATTTAATGAGAAAGAAATTTACCAATGGTAGGAAATTTTCATCCTAGTATAATAAGATTTGCAACGAATTTCTTATCACTTTAGTCTTTTGTTTCGATGAAGAAAGAGTTAAGACAAATGTTTATAAGTAATAAGTGGATTGCATCTTAGCATATGTCTAATGTTGGATTAGAGGTTTCCAGCATTATACTAGAAGGTAGAGAATTTTGGTCCCAGTGTCAATTTGCTATTGGAATTTGTATGCCTTTGGTAAGAGTTCTTCGATTGGCTAATACAGAAGAAAAGCCAACAATGGTTTTTTTTTGGATGTAAGGAAAGGGCGAAGGAAGCAATCAAGGCCAATCTGAAATATAGGTCTTCTTTGTATACATCGTATCTTGCAAACATCAATGAGAGATGAGAAAGAAAACTTTCTTCTCCGTTGTTAGTTGCTGGGGTATTTTTTAATCCTAGTGTATATTTCAAACTGGATTTTACAAAGAAAACTGAAGTTAGTAGAGGAATGTTATTCACTATTACAACAATATGATGCAAGATCTCTTAAGCTCTCAAATTGAGCTTTATAAGCAATCTTCTAGAGATTTTGGATTGCCGATTGCTATTCGACAAAGAGTAAAACTTTTTCCAGTATTAGCTGTTTCTTTTTTCATATTTGTTGAAAATTAAATTATTTTGTTTGTAATTCTATATTTGTTATCTTACGACTTACTGTTTCTTGGTGGGATTAATTTAGAAGTGGTGTTCTAGAATTGCAATAGTTTGCAATTCGAATTTTAAGTCAATGTGTGAGTACAACAGGTTGTGAACGGAATTGGAGCACATTTGAATTCATCCATTCCAATAAAAAGAATAGATTAGAGTACAGGAGATTGAATGACTTAGAATTCGTTCGTTACAATTTAAAGCTTCGATAAAGGTATGCTATTATCATTATTAATTTTTATGTATTTTCTTATAATTTTCTAATAATTAAATTTTATTGTTTACTAAGAGTCTTAATAGCATAAGTAGTTCAATAGATCCAATTTCTATTAATAATATCAATTTTTTTAGAGGATATTTCTATGGGAAAAACTAAAGGACTTACACAACCTAGTTAGGGAACCATGGTTGATCACTAGGGAATTTAATAGCACTCTTTTTTTATTCTGAAGCTAAAGGAAATGTCAACTTGAAGAATTCTTCAACAAATTTATAAGTATGTGGAAAATATTGCAGTTACTAACCTAAAACTAGAGGGCTCAACTTTTATGTAGAGTAACAAGCAAAGCAAAGAGTGACACAATAGGAAAAGGTTAGATAAAACCCTAGTGAATGAGAAATGACTCAACTAATTCCATGAGAGTAAAAGAAGGTTATGGACCCACCTTTTTGGGATCACGCCCTAATAGCATTTTGTAACATGTTCCATGAGAGTAAGAAAATATTATCCCTTTTGACTTAATGACTATTTGGTGGAGAGAGAAGGATGTTTATAAGCTACTATAAGAGATATCTCCTATAACTTTAGGGGATGTAAGTATTACATTTGTGTAAGAAAACTAATGAAAATAAAAGAGGAATTGAAGCTTCTAGAAAACAAAGATGGAGGCAGCAATACACTAGAGCTAATAAATAAAAAAAGGAGAAACTGATAAGGGTTCAAAATGAGTTGGATATGACCAAACTATTCAGCCCTATAGAGATTGAAAAATTGGCCTTTGGTATGAATCTATCAAAAGCCCCAAGATCATATAGTCTGAATGGCTACTTATATTAGAAAAACTGGTCACACTTAAGGAATATAGTGATTGAAGCTATCTTAGAATTCTTAAAAAGGTTTGATGCTTAAGGAATTAAACAAGGCTTTCCTTTGCTTGATTCCTAAAGTAACAAATCCTCGCTCTTGGAATGAATTTATACCTATCTCTTGTTATAATTTTCTATACAATATCATTTCTAAAATTACTGTTAATAGAATGAAAAATGTCCTTAAATAAGTAATTACTTATTCCCAAGGAGCCTTCATAGAGGGGAGATCCATTAGAGATAACATTCTAGTGGTCCAGAAGTTTTTAAAAGATATTCTAAGAAGAATGACCTTAAAAATTATGCCATAAAGGTTTTTGACACTATTAGTTGAGAAATCATTTTGCATCTTCTTGAGGCTTTTAAATTCCTCGAAAAGTTTAAATAGTGGGAAAGATTATACATCACAACCACCTGTTTCAGTATCCTAGTTAATGGAGAGCCAGTTACTCTATATCCAAATGCAAGATGGTTAAAGCAAGGTGACCTTTTGTCACCTTACCTATTTATCCTATATATGGAAGCATTAACCAGGATGATTAAAATAATATCAATACATCACCTAACTTTAAGTTCCATAGAAAATGCAAGAAAATGGGGCTAGTTTCTCTCATGTTTGCAATTGACCTAATTTTATTTTCAAGAGCTCATGATGCTTCAGTAAGTCCACTAATGGCTTCACTAAATGTATTTAGGGAAACATAATGGCTTCAATAAATGTATTTAGAGAAACATCATGTCAAGGGGTAAATAAACAAAAATTCCACCTGCTCACCTTAAAGAGTGCTCAATTAAAAAAAAAGGAATGGTTGCCAAATATTATCTACAAGAATGACTCAATTCAAAGATAATATCCAATTAATTGAAAATATATATAGGAGAATGAGAAAGTGCAATAAAACATTATCCCTATACGGAGAATTTTATTAATAAAAGTAGTCCTGAATTCTCTTAAGGTATAATGGTCTTCACACTTCTTTTTCTCAAAGGTATGATCAGGGACATAGAAAAGCTATAAGAAAATACCTTTGGATAGGAAGGGAGGAAGGCTCCTTTCTAAGGTTTCATGGTAGGAAGCATGTAGACCTTTAAAGGGAAGGGGGGACCTGGTAGTACCCAAATAAGCACTAGAAGCAAAGTACTACTTAAGAAAAGGCTTTAAGATTCAATGAACAATAAAACTTCTCTATGGATGGAGGCATACATTTTGAAAGGTATACCATATGGGAGTTGAAGATAAATCTCTCCCTTTCATGGTTCCTTAGAAAGTTATTGAATCTCAAAGATGAGTTAGGAGGTCACTTCGAATGTAAAATTGGAAATGGTAAAACTGCTTCCCTCTTCTATGAAAATTGGTGTAATCTAGGTTCAATACAACACTATGTTGTTATCTCTCAATAATAGATCCCTTTAAACTCTAAAGTTAAAATCTAGATAAGCAATAATGAATAACAAGGCGTTCCTTAAGATATGTTGCAGTATTTACTAGAACATTAAATGAACCATATGAGATAAGATAAATACATACGGTTAGGCATAGTTTTTAGTGGATAAACTAATCAATTTGCTAAGGAATTAATAAAGGAAAAGGGTTCAAAAATGGAAGGATAGAGATTTGTATAGAGTTGTACCATACTCCCTAAGGTGTCTTTTTTCACGTGGGTCCTAGTTAAGAATAGAGCCCTTACATTAGATATAATCAGATTCCTAAATACCCCTTCCATATGTTTGATATACAAGGAGGATCCATAAATAGTTGAACACTTATTCTTTAGTTGTAGGGTCACTAAAGAAATATGGTGTGAACTTAGAGATATTTCTCAATTGGACTTCCCAAATCCAAGCTACAAGGATTTAGTATGCAAGATAAAAAAGAAACAGATAACTTACTATTACTAAAGGGGATCGTGCAACAACTGAAATCACCTTCAATTCAACCATGTTCTGACTGTGGAAGGAGCGGAACACTAGATGCTATAAGGGAATTGAGAGAGGCACTAAGCAAATCAATAGAGCTTACTAGATGGATCGTAGAACAACGACTTGTAATTACAGATATCAAAATCTATAGCCAAATAATCCTGAGAGCTTGGAGAATATAGAGGACAATCCATATATAGATGATGAAAATGTGAAGGTTCAAAAAAGCTTGAAATCTTGCCACCTCCATTACCAAGGTTCTAGGCCGGTAGAGGTTAAGGTATTAAATACGCCAAGATCAGTCCCAATAGAAAAAAGAAACTTGAATATCAGAACCTTAATTAAGTAAAGTTATTGTAAACAGGGCTTGGGATTGGCCCTTTGATGCCCTAGGAGCCCAAGTTTGGAAGAAATTCTCATTCGACACTAAGAACATGAAGCCTCGTTGTGTGATTTTCTAGTATGTCTCTGTCGACAATTGTATATATGTGCATCAGCCTCACTCTTAATTTGTACATAAAAACTGTGAGAATAAGTGTAACCCTCAAAGACTCGCTTCTTCTCATTCATGTTGCTCAGCCGATAGCATGATAAACTCTTTCGCAACCAACCGGTGCCGCCTCTGTCTTGTATAAAACACCCATACGATCAACAAAATCATAGCTGCTACTGAAACCATGATCAACCCGATAAACACCAATTTGGTATAGAGCCTTAGGCCTGAGCAATGATGCTTGACGATGACACTGAATGTCTCTCGCACAAAGCTGCAATCTACAAGATCAACAAGGAACGGACTGTACCGGTACAAAATATTGCTTACATTCACCGTGGACACCATCTGCATGTAGATTTCTGGGGTCAACCTGCCAGTGGATGTGCACGTACCATTCCTAGAAACTTGACAGATATGCTTCCTCCATTCCTACATAGTGCATACCAAGAAAGGGTTTCCATTTCTTGAAAACGTACTATATAATCAATTCCTGTTTTAGGTCAGAAAGCGTAGGGACTACATGCTATTGGACATTTCTTACCTGGGATGCATTGTCCAAGTCTACTTCAGTAGCAGCACATGTTCGATCGGTGAGGTCAGCATTAAAGGGATTACAGAGGACAGGCACCCTTGGACCAGATTGATTGTAGTATAAAACTTCAGGTTTTGGCTGCAAGTTGAGTGGTGGGTCGACATTGGACACAGTAGTGATGAATAGGTCAACAACACCAACAGCCTGGAATGTAACGTTCTTGCTTTGTCTTAATATTTCCTGTGCGGTATCGTGATCTACACAGGAGAGGATGTCATCTAATGCTGTATGTGCTATGGGGTTTTGGACCCATTCCTCCATTGCAACACACGTGTCTCCCACCACACTGAAGTTGAAAGAAGAAAGACATGTCTTATACTTAAAACAGTATTTGACAAGATCAATAGCATCTGTTGATGTCTAATGTCTCCTTAAGTGGCAAGAGATTGGACTTACTTATACAAAAGTAGAAAAAAGCAACATAATATGAAGGCAAATATTCCAAGTATCCATCCTATAAGAGCCAGCCTGCAAAGCAAACAGACCGAGAAATCACAAGGTTACTGTACAGGGGAGGAGGTACACAATTTTCTCCTCTACCATCAGTTCCAATTCTGGTGAAAAATTTACGTTTTTCTGATGTAAAAACGAAAAATAAGCATGTGAAGAGCATGGACCACAATGAGAGTGGACGTCTAAGTAACTCACATGTACAAAGCAGTTTCCATTCCCATCATTGAAAACACTGCAACCATTGGCAATGGCATGATCAGTTAAAAATGTTTCGAACTCAATTGTCATTATCTCTCTATCTATTTATATAAAGGGATATTACACTTACATAAGCCAATGAAAGCCAATACGAGGAGCAAAGCAGCTAAAATGAGCAAAGTCAACCTTCTGCAATGCAAGTGAAGAAAATACTTGTTCCTCAAAAAAATTTGCAGCTTTCTCAATCAAATCCTAATAAAAGCATTTACTTACAAAGAATCCAAAGAGCTCTGTATTTTATGTGAATTTTTGCTAGTTTCTCTTTTCAGAACAATAGATGAAGCATTTATCATT
The DNA here is from genome assembly GCA_026770325.2 of Erythroxylum fimbriatum. Lineage (NCBI taxonomy): Eukaryota > Viridiplantae > Streptophyta > Magnoliopsida > Malpighiales > Erythroxylaceae > Erythroxylum > Erythroxylum fimbriatum. Next base: position 282,462 of record JANZLH020000010.1, on the reverse strand, counting down.
TTTTCTACCCTGCTGATGCTATTGGTGAAACTTGGGGAAAGAGAAAACTGATCCACCTCGACCATCTTAGCAGCAGACAGGTATTTGGACACAGTAGTTAGATTCCTGACTGTGATCTCTGCCTGGTTTACTACATAATCTATTGTACTTCTTGTACTGCTGTGGAACATTTCCTCTCCAGTGTAGAGAATAGCACATCCAATTCTGAGGTAAACCATATAAGAAATAAATGCTTGGAGCTAATCGGAGACATAAAACTAAATAAGCGCGTTAAAGAAGAGACGCCGAGTGGACCTACATTGCAGCAATTGTGAACAATATGAGAAGGGTAAGAGAAAGAGCATAAGCGAATCGAGAGTAGCCATTTTTCCTCCGTGTATAGCAGAAATGACGAATACATATTAACAGTAAAATTACAGCTAGTCCCGCAATCCAGGTTATGGGAACTAGCAGCAGAGGGGCAGCCGTAAATGCAACAGACTGTAACAAAAACAGTTTAAGAGAATGAGCAGATCATTGTCTCATTAATCCCAAAGGTAAAGGCAAAACTACTTGATCATAACAAAATTGAGAAAGTTGTGATAACCCATGTAGCTCAAGGAATTTATTTATCACACAATTCTGCAATGTAATAGAAATTAGTGCTTCGAGAAACCATCTTAATATAAAAGTTTAACCAAGATCATTGAATATTTTAATTTTGCTCCATGGAAACTCACGGAAAAGTAATGCCCTTCGCTAATATTCCAGCCACCTTTATAGTATCTGAAATCGTCAAGAGGGTCTCTCCTGTGTGTTCTGTTTGCAGCTAATATCATTGACGTACTTCTATTAAGTTCGACACTTTTCACATCAAGAACATAGCTGTTCATTCCCCATGAAAATAACTTATCATGAAGTTCCTCGGCCAACCCTGTATAATCATTTTGAAAACATCATTGAAAAGGCCAAAACGCGACGAAGAAAACACTGTTCTTGAATTTGATCATGGAAACAATATATATGGAGAAAAAGAACAACCCATTTGAAAAGAACTTAGCCTAGTCTTGGGTAACAATATTTCATTTCAGGAATTGCAACTAACAAGATGAAGAACAAGTACCAGGAATTTGATGAGGTTTAGTTCTGGAAGCCCCGTGGGAGATGGTAAGAAAGCTCGAAGATATTGCGAAGAGTATAGTTGGAAGAAGGAGGAAGGGAACTGGCCTGCCATTACTGGACATGTCCTGCTGATCTTTAGTTTAATTGGATTGTGGCAGAAGTTAGAACAAGGTAATGCATGCAATTCTGATCTATGAGACTTAGCATTGATTCTACCGAGAAGATGAGAACTTACGTTAAACTTGGTCCTATTGAAGTGAATGCCTTTTGTTGTCACACTCTTATGATTGTCATGTTATTGGTGTATTTATCAGGAGACGTTAAAAGAGTTGCGGCATCTTAATTTGGCGTTTCTAATGTTTTCTGTACATCTTCAGATTAATTTTAGACATAGTGCTCTAAGGATTCATCTTCAGCTTAAGTTTGAAAAATCTTTATAAATTCATATATTATTAATTTATCTCCTAATTAATATATTTATATGTTATAGTTTTTAACGAATTCTTTAAAATCATTAGTTGTTGGGAAACCGGGTTGAGATCTGATCTCGACCGCAGCAGAATATCACGAAACTTTTCCGTGACTTTTGATTTCCTGAAACCCAAAATCTATTTAAATTTATAAAATGATTAACATAAATCATAATAAAGCGGAAATTTAATTCATATCTTATTCTGAAGCTTGATTTTTATCTTGTTGTATCATTCGAACAGTTTCCGAAACCAATCCGTCTCATCCACCGTAGCCGCACAAGTGTCCGGCCTCTAACGATATCCACAGAATGAGTTGAGAGAACTCTGTAACTCTTACAGAGAGGTTAAGCATGAAGTGTTAGTTACATAGAGCTCAAGCCTATTTATAATAAACTTCGGACGTTTTAGTGCTTTAATTGAAATTAAATACTAATTCCAATTAAACTTTAATTAGAATTATAAATAATTCTAATTAAGTACCAATTATGCCCAAATAAGTTTCAATATCTTATATTGATCCTTATTTAATAAATATCTCATATTTAATCATAACGTTTTTCAAATTTTATAATCAAGTCCAACTTGATTAAATTAACTTTGCTCTCTCCAACCCATTTTATATGTGAGACCTATTAGGTTCCCAAATATATTGGAAATAATTATAAATTATAATTCTAATTAATAATTAGAATTAGATAAATTAAAACTCCTTTTAATTTATTTTTAATTATCTAATTAAACAATTTATAATCATAAATCAAGATTGACGTCTAACAATGCATCATGACCACCCAAATATTTAGGAATGTCAAAGTAGTTTTGACTAACCTTTCCTTGCATGATTTTTTCGTATAATTCAATCCTTTCATCAACCAATGTTCCAATTAGACATAAAGCATAGAATTATTGCCTACACTATTTTGAGTCCAATTATATTAGTTCTCTGCCATTAACTATTGATTCAATTAATAATATTTGTAAACTGTTTACAAAATATCATTCCACCTTGGCCAAGGATTTCCCGAATCAATATTAACCGAGAACAACGGAACATTCTCCCTAATTACTTTAGGGTGATGAATCCTATCTTGATCATTCAACTATCTCCATATAG
>JANZLH020000010.1:210964-227156 GCA_026770325.2 Erythroxylum fimbriatum | reverse complement strand
AGGGACGGGGGTTTAAGCATACATCCTATTATAGTCACCAACCAAATTTAGTTCACTAAAAGAATTTGGTGAAGTTTACAGGATAACATCAACTAGGAGATGGAGCTTCATCATTACCCTGGCATGATAATTGGTCTACTCTTAGGAATGTGATTACTAATAAAGCTAAGGTCAAGAATGTTCTTCTTAACGCTAATATGTGTAGTTATTTAAGGAGCCACCCCTTTAAATATCAACTAATGCCAAAGAAAAGGGATAGTCTATAATGATTACTTAACCCTTCTAAGGCTTTCACTAACCAATCTTGTAGGGATCTTTTCAGGGAGAAATCCCCTAAAGTGCCTTAGTTCAAGCTATTATGAAACAACTAATCCTATCTAAGAGCTTTAATGACCATATGATTAGCTATTAAAGGTAAATTAAACACCTTGTGCAGAGTGAGGAAGTATATGGTGGTGCAAGGTACTTGTGTAAAACTCTAAAGAATCTATAAATCACTTATTCTTTGAATATAACCTATACTATAATATCTGGAGAATGATCTTAGGCTATGTAATCAATTTGCACCTAGCGAGTGGATTGACTTAATCAATTAGTGATGTAAGGTAAATTAAACACCTAGTACAGAGTGAGGAAGTATATGGTGGTGCAAGGTACTTGTGTAAAACTCTAAGGAATCTATAGATCACTTATTCTTTGAATATAACCTATACTATAATATCTGGAGAATGATCTTAGGCTATGTAATCAATTTACACCTAGCGAGTGGATTGACTTAATCAATTAGTGATGTAGGTGTTAGAAGAGAAAGCAAGGGGACTATAATGCTTTCAAGGTGGTATTATCTTGTACTGTACATATGATTTGGCTTGAGAGAAATTGAAGATTTTCAGGTTGAAAACTATTAGGGACAAAAGAACTATAAATTTTATTGTTCAAGTTTCCAAAGAACTGTTGCTGGCATATAAAGAGGAGTTTGCAGATTTTTCTTTTTTAGTATCTTCGGAAATGATTGTTAAATCATATGATTAAGAATGTAATAAATGAAATTCAAATTATCTAGTAGATTATGGTTTATGCATATACCTTTAAGAAAATTTTTGATTTCCAATAAAGTCAATAAACTAATTAACATGGATTCTGACAATATAATATAGTTGGACTCTCATGTTGATCTGAATGAATCATCCTTTCCAGAGAAGTCAACCTTTGCCTGATTAGTGGAACATGTTATGCTATCCTATCCTTTTATTCGTCAAACTCTTGCTTCAATTTGATTAGATGTCATTGTAAATGTAAACAATTTTTTTTATTGTAAAAAATCACTTAGTATTTAAGTTATTAATAAAAATTCAACTCTTGGACAGTATTTTAGAATACTTATGATCTTTTTTAAATTAACATGAACCTAAGACCTTTAATAAATTATTAAAATGTAATTATTCAAATAAGGAAGATGAAACATGATTTAGCAGGAGAGGAAGAGACAAAAATTGGAACAAAAATATCTTTTGATTTGTTGATCTTAAAAAAATGAATAAACAAAGTTCTGTCATCGAGTGAAAAATGAAAAATTTATGAAAAGTTACAATCCCCATTGTAAAATATTGCACCAACACATCTTTATTAGCATTAGACTAATGAAGCATTGAGATCATATTAGAATTAGGATTGAGAAGAAACTTGGGCATTTATTACTTGATCATATTTGTGATTTATAGAGAATGAATTTATAAAGAATTCACCTATCTCAATCATAAAAAAAAAACCTGAATTGAATGATCCTATATTAAGAGCTAAATTGGCTATTCCAACTTATATGTAGAGCTGAGATGGTGGAAAATTAGCATTTGAGATTTACAAGAGTGGGATTAGGGAACCATGTATCTGTTAAACCTTCTTAGAATACTTCTCTATAGTGAAACTATTTGAAGACTAAACTTTTATGTGATATTAAAAGCGAGTGCAAAAAATTAGTTCATGCATGAATAGATAACAAAGAAATTGTATTATAGTGTTACAAAGGAAGCAAGGCGAATGTTACTCACAGGAAAGGAAGTACCAAGTGAGCTTGAACCATCTTGACAACGAGCACCAACAAGCAAGCAATGAAACAGGTCTTGAAGCTACTCACAATGACTTATATTTGAAAACGATGTACAAAAGAATAAAATGGTAAGAGAATGGTGCAGAGAGATTACATGCACAGTAGCTCTGTTAAGAAATTTAACTCAATTTTGTGTCAAGTAGGTGGCTCGTCTGTGGGACATCTGTCCTTATGTTTTCCTATCCGTAATAGTTGTGGGTCATTTTGGGCCTGCTATTAGGCTTCTTGTAAAGGGTTGTTTCGTCTTAAAACAAACCTTGTAAGATAATTATTATATTGTGTTAATATATTTTTTAATTTTAAAAAATCTAGTATTTTAAAATAAGAAAAAAAATTAACAGCATATTCAAAAGAGATAATCACACATGTTTACTTAATAGAAAAATTAAGACATATAAATGGTTATGGTCAATGCCTTGAAAGCTAAGAACAAGTTGGATTCCATTATTGATGTCCGTGTTGGCGCTCAAGTTCCTTACTTTTCCGCCCATTCTTTTTATGTATTTATTTTTTTATTGTTCGTTTTTTTTGCCAGCTCAGCATGTACAAGTTAACTGCATATTTCAGCTCTGTAAAAGGAGCTAGACAGTTCATTTCTTCTGATGATGAGAAAATAAAATTTTGCTCTCGGTACGGTGAGAGTTTAAGTTTGTGCATGCGTTCATCTCTTGTCTTCTTCTAGCTTCCAGGTTTTATCAGTCCGTGTCAGGTGAAACCAGTTTTCTTGTCTGTCCTGTGCGATTGATTCTTCTTTTTCCGGGTCTACGTTTTCTTTCATCTGGGATCGTGTTCTTTTGTTTCTGTGATGGCCTTGGTGTGGTTATTCATCTCTTTCACCATAGAAATCAGTAGATTCTTTGGTTTGGGTTGATTAATTGTTGCATACGACCCGTTTTGTTTCAATTTGAGAGGTAAAACTTCAAGATGTACCCTTTGCAAGATTCAAAACTATGATAGGTTTTCAGTTTCTACATATTAACTAATTTTCTTGTTCTTCATCTGGAAACTGCGAATATTGTGTTCGATTATTTTTTTTCCTTAATCAAGGATGTGGGGGAATGATATACGGAAAAGGACTTTGCGTTTATTGTATTCTTAATTTCGTATTGCTTCTCAAATGATTTTTCTTTTCTTGTTAAATTTTCCTTGTGCAGGAGAAAATGAAAGTTGCTTTCAATGGATGATTTGCCAGAACAATTAGTTTGGGAGATCTTGAGCAGGGTCAATAAGACTGTTGATCGAAACTCTGCTTCATTAGCATGTAAGCGCTTCTTCAATCTGGATAGTGAACAGAGACAATGTCTACGGGTTGGTTGTGGATTAGATCCTGCAAATGATGCTCTGAGCTCCCTCTGCAGTAGATTTCCCAACTTGTTTAAACTAGAAATAACATATGCTGGATGGATGTCCAAGCTGGGAAAACAGTTAGATGACCAAGGACTTGCTATTCTCGCTGACAGCTGCCCTTATCTGACTGATCTCACGTTAAGCTATTGCACTTTCATTACAGATGTTGGCCTTCGTCAATTATCCTCTTGTTCAAAGCTCTCTGCCCTTAAGTTGAATTTTACTCCAAGAATTACTGGTTGTGGCATATTATCTCTTGTTGTGGGCTGCAAAAGTCTCACCATTCTTCACCTTATTCGATGTATTAATGTTACTAGTGTTGAATGGCTTGAATATCTTGGGAAGCTCCAAACACTTGAGGACCTTTTGGTCAAAAATTGTAGAGCCATTGGGGAAGGAGATTTGATTAAGCTAGGGTTTGGCTGGAGAAAATTAAAAAGATTGCAATTTGAGGTAGATCCTAACTACAGATATATGAAGGTATATGATCGGCTAGCTGTTGATCGATGGCAGAAGCAATGGGTCCCATGTGAATCCATGCTGGAGTTAAGCCTGATGAATTGCATCATAAGCCCAGGAAGAGGTCTAGCATGCATTTTGGGGAAATGCAAGAATTTGGAGAAGATTCATTTGGATATGTGTGTTGGTGTGAGGGACTGTGATATAATATGCTTAGCTCAAAATGCAAGCAGTCTTCGGTCGATCTCACTTCGAGTTCCTTCTGATTTCTCCTTGCCTCTTTTGATGAACAACCCATTGAGGCTAACCGATGAGAGTCTTCGAGCAATTGCTCATAACTGTTCAATGCTTGAATCTGTCAGCTTATCATTTTCTGATGGGGAGTTTCCCTCTTTTTCATCATTTACATTGAATGGGATCCTTATATTGATTAAGGTGTGCCCAATTCGGCAGCTTACACTTGACCATGTGTATTCCTTCAACGACATTGGGATGGAAGCTCTTTGTTCTGCCCAGCATCTTGAAACCTTGGAGCTTGTTAAATGTCAAGAGATCAGCGATGAAGGGCTGCAGCTTGTGAGCCACTATCCTCGCTTGTGCTCATTACGCTTAAGAAAGTGTTTGGGTGTAACAGACGATGGACTGAAGCCTCTTGTTGGGTCGTGCAAACTGGAATTCCTATCCGTTGAAGACTGTCCTCAAGTTTCTGAAAGAGGAGTTATCGGGGCTGCAAAATCTGTCTCATTCCGGCAAGACTTGTCCTGGATGTACTAGGCCCTGAGATGTATGCATTTGGTGCAGTTCCTTGATTGATACATTGCTGAAATTGATCCTTATTTAAAGTTATAAACCACTTATCACATTTGCTTCTTCTACATATTACTTGGATTAAGATTCTTTTTCAGTATAGAGTTCACGCTGCTCTATTTAGCCCGTCAAATAAATTGTGAGGATTTCCTTTATCTTTGTTTAATAGCATTCGTAATTGTTTTCTACTGGTTCGAATATGGAAGTTTGGAATTTAAAGGCCAAAAGAGCAATTTAGTTCCCAATGTTAACCCTAAAATTTAAGCTAGATCTTAACGTTTTGAAGTGTTCAAAATGAACTATAATATTTGAAAAATGTTCAAAACAGTCATTAACTAGATGAAACAATTGACATGAAATTTCTTTTATTGATGTGAATTTTTTTTATTAAAGCACAATGTTGAGTTGAATTTTTTATTTAAAATAGAAGTGAGTCTCACGTGAAGTTAAATGATGCATCTGGAAGTCTGAAGTTAAATAGAAGTAAATCACACTTTCTTTTGACTTACTTCCATTTAAACTGTGCGTTTGGGAATCTGAGTTTAAATGAAAATAAATCTCATTTCCATTTAAACAGTACAATTGGGAGGTTGAGCTTAAATAAAAGTGGGACTCGCTTCTATTTAAACGTTGCATCTATAGCTCTTCCCTTCCCTAATGCTCACCGTTTTGGCCTAACACGCACCATTTTGAAGCAACAAGCACAACGTTCTTCCTTCTCCCTCAATCCCTAATTTTTAACGTTCCTCTTCTTTTTCTTCAGCGAACAACAATCCCTAATCTGTATCGCCGCCACCACCTGTAAGATTAATGTGCATGTATCACCAATCCGTTTGGAACGATTGTTGTTCTTGTATCACCACAACCACCTCCACGTCTGCCATTGAAATCACATCATCCACTACATCCTAAGAATTGAGGATTAACGCCACCACCGAAGTGAAAAAGGTACTCTTTCTAATAATTCCATATTGTTTCATGATAGAAAGATAAGACGACTTTGTGAAAAAAAAGATATTATACGCATTTTGTCATGTCAAATGTGGCGGAATTCTATCAAGCAGATGAAAAATAATGATGAGATTGTATGTATATGATTGACATGTAGCATTTGGCAAAACAATAAAAGCTTTTAATCTTATGTAGGAATTGTTCACTTAAACAAACCAAACTAACTCATGATTTGCGTGAGATGTGAGAATTCTATCTTCTAATCTCTAAATGCCTCAACAGTTGGGGCATTGCATCAGTATTGCAGGTTAGGGTTGTTGGGTTATTGGTATTTGAAAATTAAACAATTCAAGTTGAGCAATAGTTTATAAGTCAGAAGAGAGTCGTGTGATAAAATAAGAATTTAAGCTTTCCAATTCAAGAAATGTTCAAATTCATTGAAGACTTGTGTTATGATCTTATTGAGAATAAAGTGTTGGGTGGAGTACAAGTGTTGATCTGCGATGGAGATGTTTTTATGTGTTGTGGTGTAGGAATAATTTAAAATGCTTCATTATAATATAATGATCAAGTTTCTTCATCATTTGTTCCATCTTCTCTGTTTGAGTGCAGCTTTGAGACAATGTTATGGAGTATAATCTTTTGATTTATAGTTCTTCGTACGTTCATATGTTGTATCTTTACTTTAAATTTGAATGTGAATATATTTTGGTGTTGCATCTCTCGGTCAATTAGTGTTCAATTTATTACATATTAATCAATATTTGATAATTGGTCTGAGCATGAAAGTTGAATTTGTGAATGCTTGGGATGCTACATGGTTGCAAAGCATTGTGATGCCTTTGCTTCTGCAGATTGAAAGGATAATTGCTACTAGTAATGAGAATATTGGGTTATTACACAACAATAACGTTGTTATAACATAGTCTAATTGTGTATTGTCTTTATTGAATTTTAATGATTGTGAAGGAAGTTGGTTGACAACAAATAATCTAAGATAGCATGCCTTGTTTTTGATGAAATCATTTATTAATATCAAACCATAGATTTATGCACTTCATAAAGCATGTTGTCGATTTTGCCGTATATTGTTTATACCTTTGTTTTCCATAATGTTTTAGTATAATGAACAACAACTTCACACTTAAGGACATGGTCCAATGATTTTTCTTATTTGTAGCTTTCATGCAAGTTGGACGACAAAAAAATATGATGAATAGGTTGGGAGATTTATGACAGTACTTAGTCTTAAATGGCGTGTTCTTTTTTTTCTTTAGTTTTTTACCATTTGCATGGAATGAGACTAATCAAATCCACTTCTTTATACTTGCAACTTGCAATACCATATGTTTATAGTGAGTCCATAGTCAAATTTAGATTGTTAATATTATATAAATTGGGTTGCTTTTCAACTATACAAAAAACTCCATTGTAGGTCCAACCAAATGCTATTGTCCTCATTATATTGTACTGACTCTTAATGTAATCAACTTGAATAGTTAAAAATCTTTATGACTTTGGATTTTACCTTCCAATGATGCCTACCATTTATTCTTTGAGTAATCTCTCCAAAATATTTTGTTGAATTGTGAATGTTAAATAAGGATTCTTGTGGATGGGTGAATAAGTGAATAGCTCCTTTTTGTCATGTGAGTTCATGTTTTAAGACTGCTTGATTGATTAGGAGAACTAAAAGTATTAATATAATTTTGTGGCGACTACTTAAAGATATGGACGCGACGTCTTCAACTAATACTATATTAAATTCAAATAATAATTATCTGGTATGTTATTGTCATTTAAGAGCTCTGTTAAGAACTTCATGAAGTAATAATAACCCAAGAAGAAGATTTTATGGATGCCCAAAATATCTTGTAAGTTTATGTTTCGATAAGGTAAAATTGTTTGTATATATGTTTAATGTTTTTGTTTTTTAAGTATTAATTATCTTTCAGATTGAAAGATGTAATTTTTTTAAGTGGTACCATGAGAAATTTAGCAAGAGAGTTGTTGAAGTAATTTATAAACTGAAGAAAGAAGTAGGTATGATGAAGAAGAAGGCTCAACGAACCACAATTAAATCATGTTCAACGTTGGAAGTTGAGGAACACATAATGCTAATTAAAGAAGACATTGTTTTGTTGACAAAAGAGAAAAATAAGCTTAAATTTGTTTTAGTGATTATCATAATAAGGGTTTTTTATACTTATGGTGAGTGTTATAATGTGGTTTGTTGTGGGCAACTTGAACTAAATTTTAGTATTTTGTTTAAAACTTAAATGATAAAGAATGAAAAATCCTCATTTCAACTAAGTTGTAATAAATTGTGCATTGTATTTTGTCCTTATTGTTTTGTTATTCATGAAATTGCCTTATGATGCCTAATTAATAGTTGAAAAAATTATCAACAAGTATATACAAAATTGATTATATTACGATAAACAATTGGAGGGTATCTACAAAAGTGATTATATAACAATAAACAATTAGAGCAGTATATACAAAAGTAGTTGTATAAGAATAATTAATTGGAGCAGTATATACAAAAGTGATTATATAACAATAAATAATTGGAGCAACATATGCATAAGTGATTATATCATAATTTGTCTATACACAAAAGTGATTGGATATATCTGTCCATATACAAAAGTGATTTGATGTATTAACTAAAGTTTCAATAACACAGACAATATTAATGTAAAGTTTGCGAATTAACCATATTACTTCCTTTATTTGCACTTGATTGAGAAGGGTGATCATGTATTGGTTGATTCATTGATGATCTCCTCCTCATTGCTTCAGTTTGTAATTGTTGAGAAGTTATAATAGGTTGTCCTTTGAACCTTAGACCTCTTGGTTCGAAAGACAACTTGAATGAATATGGATTAACTTCTCTAAACTTTTGTTTACTATTATGCAAAGAGCTACCAACCTACAAGCAGACATGTCGTTAACATTATTCATTTGTAAAAGTAATCTTTAATGTCATTAATGGTCATATACTTACAATATTGCTTTCTTGACTTGCTACAACAACATGTTCAGCTTGTGAAGAGATCTCAAATATGAATTAATAAATATGAATAAAAGATTTTCATAAATGATCATTAGATATATAAAGAATGCATAGTAATCAAAGAATGTTTTACACTTTTGGAGATTGTTGAGCAGGTTGAGATTTGCCTTGAATCTTACAATTTTTGGCATTTTAGCAAGAATGGCCACATTTTCTACATATTTATACTTGATCATTTTGAGTAAATTTGTTTGGAATTTTCAACTTAATAGGCTCATTTATTCCTCTCCTTTTAGCTACTTTTGGTCTTCCTAGCATACCTCTTTTAGGTGGGGGTTTATTAGTTCTACATCAATAGGTGGCTAGAAAATTTGACCTCTAATAGGTTGCAACACATGCTCATACAATGCTACGAATTTGGATTTCTTCTAGCAATCATCCACAAATGCCTCTGACCATTGCTTGGAATGGTGAATAATGCCTACAGCATGCTTGCAAAGATATCCATAAAGCTCTCATGCTCAACTATATGAGTGGTGTCTACCAATCCTTACAATTTGCTTGTCATTACCTTGGAAACTTCATATGCTCCATTATCATTCGAAACAATTCTCCACTACATTTCATCTTTCATATTCTTCTCCAATTTCTCCATAATCCTGGGTGCAACATCAGACTTCCAACCATGCACACATTCTCTTTTATTTGCATGCCTCTTTATCATCATGATTCTAATAGTTTCAAGCATGCTGATAACTTGGTTATCTTTTACCGGTAAGATCCATCCATTAAATGTTTCACTTATATTGTTGTAGACAACCGGGCATTCTGATTTAAAGGATTAGTAACATCTTTCCCATCTCTCCTTAGGATATTCAAGCAATGATGATACATCTATGTTTGATTTTACCCAATCTTTTCAACTGCTCGATAAAATCTTCAGCATACGTTGACCAAGCACAATTCCAAAATTGCTTTCACAAATCATTTCCCTTCCAATTCATATGCCAATTAAGGTATATGTGCCTAGCGCAGATTTGATGAGTGGCATATGGTAATGTCTCTTCCATTACTAGTGCGAGCACGGCCATAGTACTTTGTAAGAGATGTGGAACCAGAGATAAACTAGTAATGTCGGAGGGACCAAAAACAAGATTAAGAGCTAAGAAGTTCAAAGAAGTGCTACAATCCTACATGGGCCAAATTGTAGATGGCATGGAATCTCAAGAGACAATGAGGGTCAATGGCATCATAACTAATCATGTTGGGCGGAATATGCAAGAAGACTTTCATTCATATTTAATTATCTATTTTTGTGTTAGAAGTGTAACTTTCGGCAATCCACTACTTGTGTCTTAGGCTTGTTTAAATTTTTAGGTTTAATGGGTTGTAATTTAGAAATATTAGTTTAGGCTTTAATTATTTTGGTGAAAGGCTCATGTTTAAAGGTCTTTTACGTAGTTAAGGTTTCTTTCTTTTCAAATGATATAAATACATCATAATAAACATTGTTTATGGTTAGATTGGTTGAATAATTAATTCTATAAGGGAAGATTTCTTGTCTTCTTTTATTACATCAAGAATATAATTCTTATCAAGGTAAACATTTATGAAAATTTTCTATTCTTTTTTTCAAATCAACATTGTTATATATGTTTCCTTTCATATAATTGATTGGGGTTCATTATAGTTGCAGATTTCGTCTTGTTTATGTTCTATCAAAAGTGTGTGTTTAAGGGGTTTCGCGTTCTTTAGCCTTAGGGTTCTGCATCATTTAGTATTAGAGCCTGGATTGAGATAAATTCTTTTTTATCTTGTGTTTATGTGTTGTTATTATGGTTATTTTTCATTAGAATTCAAAATTAGGGTTCATCTTATTATTGTGTTTTTCTTTTTAAAAAAAGTTGCCAGAAAAGAAAAATACGTTGCTACTATAAAAAAAGGAGGCTAAAAAATTCAAAAAAAGACAGAAAAGAAAAGAAAAAACATAAAAGAAAAGATGAGGTGCTGGCGCTAAAGACTTTAACAAAAACATTAGTTAGTGTTAAAAAAATCAATTAAAAAATTATCTTTGGGGTTGGCGTGATTATAGGATTTTCTTTTGTTGACTTCATATTTGTTTAGTGCCTTTACATCTTTGCATTCAAGTTGATTTTTCCACTAGGGAAATTTCAATTCTCGCATTTATGCATTAGTTTCGTCATTTTCTTTCATTCTAAGTTTCTATTTTTTAATCTCTCTTTTTTTTTCCATTATACCATCGCTAACAATTTGATTCTTGTTAATTTAAATCTGTATTTTTAGGCATCATACATCCTTTCCTTTTATGTGCCCATTTTACCTTCATTCATTTTGGTATACTTGCTTTTAGTTTTGTGACCATCGTCTTTCTTAGGTATTTTCATTGCATTCCTAAATCTTAATTTATTGTTTGTGCATTATCTTCATTGGGAATTGAATTCTAAAGTGCAATTAAGGACAATATGTTTAAGGAGGACAACAATGTGTCTGATTTGAAAATGATGTATAAGGCATTTATGAATGAATTCAAGAAGATATCTACTGGGATGGATGGGATGGATGACAGAATTAATGAAACCAGTAGAATCCAAAACAGTAGTAGATTAATTGGCAATCATAGGAATCGAGAGGAAGAATTAGAAAGAATGTATGACGAGTATGAAGATAAAGTGCAACGCGAGAGGGGTTGAGTAAGGAGGGAAGAAAGAGTGAAGATAAAAGATAGCAACATTAATGCCATCAAGATGAAAATTTCATCCTTCAAAGTTAGGAATGATACTGAAGTGTACCGGGAACGGGAAAGAAAGGCAGACAAGATTTTTGCTTGTTACAACTATTTTGAAGATAAAAAAGTGAGATTAGTAGCAGTGGAATTCTCTGATTATGCATTAGGTTGGTAGGATGAATTGGTAAAGAATAGGAAGAGGAATAGAGAACCACCTATATCCATGAAAAAATTGATGAAAAAAAGCTTTGTGCCACCTTATCAGTATAGAGAGTTGCACCAGTAATTACATATACTAACACAAGGAGCTACATAGTACAAGATTATCATAAGGAGACAAAGACACTATTAATTAAAGCTAACATAGAAGAGGAGGAAGAGGTGACAATGGCTCGGTTCATGGGTGGATTGAATAGGGAAATTATTGATGTGGTTGAGTTGCAAAGAGACAGAGGAACTAGTAAACATTGCCATGAAGGTGGAAAGGCAACAAAAACAAGGAAGAGCAGCCAAGTTTTTCTCAAATTTCAACAACAAATGGAATCCAAAATGGAGCAAAAATGAAGATAAAAAGAGGGAGCACTATTTGGATTCTAAGGAGAAAAGCAACGAGTTAAACAAATGCAAGAAGAGGAGTACTTCAATTCCAAAAGGCACTACTGATCTATCCTTTAAACCTTCTAAACATAGGGATGTTAAGTGCTTTAAATGTCAAGGGCATGGTCGTTATGCATCTGGTTATCTTAATAGGAAGACTATTTATTAAGGGTGGTGAAATTGTTTCCAAGTCTAAAGATGGTTTATAGTCTGATGGTAGTGATTTGAATGCCACCTGTAGAAGATTATTTTGATGTTGATGAGAATGTTAAGTATGTTGTGAAGGGTGAATCTTTAGTTGCTAGATGTGCATTAAACTTGAATGTGAAGGAAGATAACCTAGAACAAAGGGAGAATATATATCATACGAAATGCTTAGTAGGTGGGAAAACTTGTAGCATGATTATAGATGGAGATAGTTGCACCAATATGGCTAATACTACTTTAGTAGAGAAGTTAGGGGAGAAGTGTGATAAACATCCTAATCTATATAGACCACAATGATTTAATGAAAGTGGTGAAGCTAAAGTCACTAAGCAAGTAGTTGTTGCATTCTCCATTAGTAGATATGCGAATTAAGTTATGTGTGATGTCATGCTTGTGCAAGCTAGTTATATATTGTTGGGTAGGCCATGACAATTTGATAGGCATGTTATATATGATGGGCATATGAATAAGTATTCTTTTATATATAATGGGCGAAAAGTTACCCTTGCTCCTTTATCACCCAAATAAGCATACTTTGAACAGCTGAAAATTGAACAACCATCAAGCGAGGATTCAGGTAGTGAGTAAAAAAGAAAGAAGAGAGAAAAGAGGCCATGAGAGAAAAGAATAAAATTAAAGGCTTAATGGTGAGTGACTGCACAAGTGAGCAAAAGAAAGTGAGATATGCAGGAGAGAAAAAGTTAGTAAGTGAAAAGAAAGAAAAGAACGTGAAATTTGAGAAAAGAGAAATTGAGAAGAGTGAAAAAGTTAAGACATAACCATGTTTGTATGCAAGAGAGAGAGAGTTAAAGAGTGCATATTTAGGCAAGAGAGCTTTAATCTTGATTCGGTTTAAGGAAGCTTTGTTTACTAACACTGACCTTGATCTAAGTTTGCCTAGTGTGTTTGTGACTTTGTTGTAGGGTGATTGAGTTTGGCTGCATATGCGAAAAGAAAGGTTTCCATAGCAAAGGAAGTCAAAACTTGATGCAAAGGGTGATGGATCATTCCAAATGTTGGAATGCATAAATGACAATGCATACAAGATAAACTTGCTAGTACATATAATGTTAGTGTTACTTTTAATGTTTCTAACTTGTCTCCTTTTGACTTTGATTCAAATTCGAGGATGAATTCTTTTAAAGAAGTAGGGGATGATGCGGGCACAACCATGGTACTTTGTAAGAGATATGGAATTAAAGATAAGCTAGTAATGCTGGAGGGACAAATAATAAGATCAAGAAGTAAGAAGTTCAAAGAAATACTTCAATCCTACATGGTGGAATTATAGATAGTATGGAATCTCAAGAGACAATGAGGGTCAATGGCATCATAACTAATCAAGTTGGGCAGAATGTGCAAGAAAACTTTCATTCTTATTTAATTATTTATTTTTACATTAGAAGTATAACTTTCGACAACCTACTACTTGTGTCTTGGGCTTGTTTAAATCTTTTAGGTTTAATGGATTGTATTTTAAAAATATTATTTAGGGCTTTAATTATTTTGGTGAAAGGCCCATTTTTAAAGGCCTTTTATGTAGTTAGGGTTTCTTTCTTTTCAAGGGCATAAATATATCATAATAAACATTGTCTAGGGTTAGATTGGTTGAATAACGAATTCTATAAGGAAGGATTTCTTGTCTTCTTCTATTACATCAAGAATATAATTCTTATCAAGGTAAACACTTGTGGCAAATTTCTGTTCTTATTTTCAAATTAACCTTATTATATGTGTTTCCTTTCATATAATTGATTAGAGGTTCATTAAGGTTGGGAATTTCGTCTTGTTCATGTTCTATCCAAAGTGTGTGTTTAAAGCCTTGGGGTTCCGCATCAACTACCCTAATCAATCCTTATAACAATATAAAAGATTCAGTCAATGTAAAATTTGTATAATAATATACTATTAATCAATGAAGAACAAAATTCCTATTACATATATGATATTATTGTAAGTCTTTCACTACTATCTAATTTCAAGTCCGAAGCTAGCAAACTCATAAATCATGTCCAAGAATCAGTATTCTCTACCTCCACAACAGCCCAAGCCAACGGATACATCCCTTTATCACCATCCCTCACAATTGCACTCAATAGCTAAATTTATAATTTAGTCTTCAAAAAGCAGCCATCAATACCAAATATTGGTCTCAAATACCTCCATCCTCTTTCCATGGCATTAAAGCAAATGTACATTTTTTTTAATACCACAAAGAGATAAAGATGTGTGAATAAATGAATAAATAAATAAATAAATATTGTTTTCGATGATTTACATACCTGTAACAAACTAGTTTCTTCATTCTTGCTTAGCTTTAACTCAATTGTTGATCTAGGATTGCTAATCCTCATCTCATGAACATATCCTTATAGCTTGACATATTCATTCACATAATCACTCGCCCTTTCTTTTCTCAATCTCATATTTGCAGCTCTACACATGCTTGAGTTGACAAATATATTGAGCTTTTTTTTGCATTCTTCAACCATCTTCGTTGTTGAGATACTAGGCTTCTCAAATATTCTTTCCCTAAAATTTCTCGCCAGGAACTTAGCTAAAACCAATTTAGGTTTGTTGGTTGTAAAACAACTATGCCTAGGATTGTATGTCACCACTTGAAGCACCGTTCATTCTTAATACAAATGACATACAACTCCTATGGGCATCCTTTGATGCATCTCATTCTAATCCTATGACTTTCACTTTTTTAAAACTTCATGTTATATCCTGTATGCACTGTATAATCCGCAACAAAATCTCGAAATTCTTTTGTTGATCTAAACTCTATCCCCAATCTCCAATCTACTCCTCCCACATCAAATGGATTATGCCTAATACTACTACTAGGTGTTCACAATGGTTCACCAAGCTCTTCTCTACTTGGATATTCATCACTATCAATAAAGCTACCAAAATCAATTGACTCAATTTCAATTGGTTGGTGGTCATCGAAAATCTCAACTTGTATAAAAACCCTTATAATGGTCATGATCATCCACCTCTTCATCAACTCCTTCACTAACTCCTTGGTCAACTCCTAAACCAACTCCTTCATCAACTCCTTCACTAACTCTTTTGCTAGCTCCACAACTGACACAACGGAAGTAATTAGGTAGAGATTTTAGGTTAATCTCAGAACCAAATCCAAGCATAAAACTTAGGATTTAATAAACAAGAAAAGACAGTCTCTCAAGAGAATTTCCTGCAGAAGTTTTATTAGAAATAATAACGTTTCGAGCTCTACTGTCAACACACATTCTCCACGATCCATCCTTCTTGGGTGTCAAAAGTGTAGGAACAGCACAAGGACTCATGCTTTCTCGGATCAAGCCCTTTTTCATAACTTCCCTCTTTGCCCTCGCTATCTCCATCATCAACATCTTAGGTGCAAATGATGGGGTGTATAATATATAAGTTACATAAACACTAATCATTTGGTGGATTTTCATCATATTAATGAGCCTTAGACAACTTTCATTTAATTTAATCAATCTCAAAGACTTGCTAAATTAAAAACCAGGTACCCTGTAATAGGCCTTATGCACTTGAATATATCCCAACTCCTTTCTCATCTCATATATTTGCATATATCTAACATAAGCAAGCTCTACTTTATTAAAAATACTTGATTCCCCATCAACATATTTCAAATCCGACTTTGCAACAAACTTTCGACCATAAAATAACCTTATACTTCCAAATTGGGCCATCATACACCTATTCACAATAAAGGGGAAAAAATGTCAACAGATTGTGCATGTAGTATCATTTTTAATTACCTCCTAAAAGTGTCCACAATGACCAAAACGTAAATTAGACCACAAATGAAAATTATAATATTTCATGCATTAGAGATTGCAAACAAATATATAAAGACAAGTTGATCACCAAACAGTGTAGATTTAAATGATACTATCAAGACTATAATGGATACTACACGCACAATTAT
>JANZLH020000010.1:171116-184751 GCA_026770325.2 Erythroxylum fimbriatum | reverse complement strand
CTGGTGTTAACATAATAAGGGACTGGATGAAATTGGAAATTATGTAGTGAAAACCCAAAAAATTGAATTTCTGAATGTCCATCATGTTCTATATTTTTGTTATGTTTATATTTTCTTTTATGATTGGCTTTGTTATGATAATTGTTAAATGAGTTATAATTGATAATTGCAAGTGAATGAGTTTTGCTAGTTACTTATGTAGAATGTGGGATTACTTTATAAGGTTTTTGGTGATATTTGCATGATTTTGTAATTAAATAGCTTAAAGTTAGTTTTGGTAATTAAATAGCTTAAAGTGTATGATTTGGTAATTAATTATCATTGATTGGGAATGATGGGAAGTTCTTCCTTGTGCTATTCATTGAATGCTTAAGGCGAAACTCATTGAGATTTTGAGTTTTCTACTGACAGGGAGATGACTACTCTATGGCTTTCCTTCCCCCAGTTGACTGAAGATGGGAAAGAAAATAAAAAATGAAAATGAAACTTGAAAGTTATATTCTGATTTGATGTGTAATTTCAAGGATTGTTAGAATGTTTAGCTGTTTACCTAAATTCACAATATGATTATCAAAATGAAGGTAATTATCCTATTATCTTTTTTCTCTTCAAAATCTTTGTGATGATTGTGTCTAAAAAAAATTGAACAAAGAAGCTATATTATTAGGCTGGAGTCTATATCTTGATCATCAGGTTGGAATGATACTGTTATTTGTTTGGAATGTTTTCTGGGTTATATTAAGGTGATTCTCCACATCTTTTAAATTTCTAAACTTTGGATCTATATTGAATAAGTTGAAGCCTCTCAGTGGAATCATGCTATTGAATTAAACCTATTGATTACCCTCCTCGACGGTAATTATGCACTATCAAAATGCAATATAATTCCTAGAGTTGCTCGTCTTTTTGTAGAAGGAATACTACTTCATTGGATCTTAGCAGATTTAGTTTTCATATTCTAGGGATGATGTATGTTGTCCTCGCACTGATTAAATTACTGTTTCAGACCAGAGCCTGGCTGTCTTGGGTCAGTTAGGCACAACTCCAGAATTTATGCTGCATCCTCCAAAGGAGAACTTGGTGGAGAAGGCAAGTACAGATTTTCTCTCATTAGTGGCTTAGCTATTCTTTTGGTTATTCACAAGTCTGCTCATCCAGTACTGAGTTTGTGGGCTTATTATGCTTGTTACCGTCATTTCCACTAACTGTGTCATATGAAGTCAGAACACTCATTTAGATAGTTCAGAAAAATGATATCCAAAGTTTAATTGTCCATTTTTCAGCGGTAAACAGATAGGTCGTTGTCTATCCTAGCAAAACTTTGTTCAAGGTGATTATTTTTACGTTCTGAATATGTCATGTATCACCAAAATACAATTCTTGGCCTGAAAAAAACAAGGATGGAAAAAGAAAACAAACTATGCAATCTTGTGCTGCAGCCTCTATGCATTTGTGGCCTTTTTTTCTCTATCATAATTCTTATAGAAATTGGAAAGCTCGATTTCTTTTTCATTCTAGGAAGTCATTTCCAGATATGTTCATTTTGCTACCACAATGAATAGCTCGTGAGATTTTTGAATTTTGTGATATTTATGCTTTATGCAGTATTTCCACCCAGATAACATGTCTTCTGCCGAGAAATTGAAAATTGAACTTGCAAAAGTGAGAGACAAATTTAAAATGTCGGAATCAGATTGCGGATCTGCACGTGTTCAAGGTAAAGACTTTACCTAGGGCTTATTACAATTTGCCTGATATTGATGGACATGTAGTAGACGTGGATGAGCAAGCTCATCATGAGCTAACCTCATAACATGTACTAGGGACAGGTTGCAATTTAAATCATTCAGCTCAACTAAGTGTAAGAAATTAGTCATGCCCCCCATTATGGTTATGGTTATATTTCATTTTCAACTAACATGTTGCTTAAGCTATCACCTGCATGGACAGTATGAATTTAGAAAGTATGTCTAATGGGATCTTTTAGCAAATTATGAACTTTGGTGTATCTGAACTTCTTTTCTTATTTATTATCATCCTTTTTTTGCAGTGGCACAACTCACAACTAAGATCAAGCATCTAGCATCAGTCTTGCACAAGAAGGTTAAATGATCAAATCAGCTTTTATATTGGCATGTCAAGATATTTACATTTTAAATGATTTTAGTTGACCTGCATCTACCTAATTATAATACAGAGATCGGGAGCACCCTAACTTGATCTCCCTTTTTTAAGCTGGGTATTCTTTTGATGGGTTGTCTTTCAAATGAACAGTCCTTGTTTGGCCCTTCTTATGTTGTTGCAGTGCCTGTGGTTTTATTTGATTCCATTTTTATTTTGGTGTATTAGGATAAGCATTCACGAAGGGGTCTTCAAGCCATGATGCAGGAAAGGAAGAAGTTGTTGAAGTATCTCAGAAGAACTGACTGGGATTCATACTGCTTCGTTATCTCAAAACTTGGTCTCCAGGATAATCCAAGTTACAAGACCAAAATTAAATACTAGAGTGAGAGACTGGGCGAAATGTTAAAGGACACGAAGACTCTGTCCAAGTTTCCATTGACTGGGAGGAGTATTTAGCTATTACCACCATTGAATTTGAAAGCGATAAGGCTATAGGTTTTCGGTTTTCTTTTATTTATTTTTTTATAAAGGCTATAGGCTATAGGCTACCACCATTGGATTCTGGCAACCCTTTAATGAAATCTATGTCTGAGTTCTCTCCAACTTCCTTCAAGGATTTAGTTTATGTTGATGTTATTGCAAGAGAAGAGAAGAGGAGAGCTTTTCCAGATTTGCTTCAGACAACCTACGTACTTAAGCGAGTAGGTCAGTCCAACACTGCTAATTTAATGGAGAAGAACTAATTAGATGAGATTGAAACAATCTTTGAAAAGCTTGCAATATAATATGGTAAATCAAAATTACAATCTATAATTGAATTACGAAAACATTTAGATAAAAGAATTGACACCAATTTCCTCTCTTTCGTTAAGTAAAAAGAAGCCTATACAGTTGAAACAACTAAACCTCTTTTTTATCTCCTCTGGAAATTGAAGGTCCTAATAGCAAAAGCGAAAATGAATGCAAAGAGGACAGTGAACCCAAGCACCACAGCTGCAACAACACCCAGAAAATCGTGTTTGTAACCAAAGGACTCGTTCAGAAAATCCTTTACTGCTTGACCACTCTGAAGGGGTTCCGTTATATCTCCATATTGTGATGCAATCAAACCATACAAGGTCCATGACACTGGACTTGCCCAGTAGTACCATCTCCAATAAATTGGTATGCGCTGTTACAAACAAACACCAGAATTATAATTACTACTGCTCAATACTCATCCTCCAGGCTAATGAAGGCAGGAAAAAAAAATAACTTACAGGTCTGGGAATAATGAACCCTGCGAAGAGATTCCAGAATCCATAAAATGCTGAGGAAACTATTTGTGCTATGTGGTGGTTTGGTGTCATAGCAACAGTCATCATCCCGTAGTAGGTGAAGTAAAGTAACGTGAAGTACATGAAGAACAGGTACCATAAGAACTTAGCAGCAGTCCATTCAAATCCAATCATGGCATACACGATAATACCGTAGACTGCAGCTTGAGCAAAGATGTAGGGAAGCTCGATGAGGACCTGGACCACAAAAATGAAATGATGCTTGAGAACCACATGCAAGTTTTAGTCACGGAGAGTAGAATCTGAATGCCTTGGAATTACCTGCGCAAACGCGTAAGGTAAAGCTGAGTACATTCCGGCAGCTTTCTCTCTGTAGAAGACGGTTCTCTCAACAGCTACCACTGGCTGAACAGAGCCGGCATTTTGCACCCCGAGGAAGAGAACAGCTGCATACATGGAACCCATTGCGTTGGTGAAATCCTGTTGCCTTCTCCTGCAAATTTGGTTGTTGATGAGAACACTAAACTACAAAAGAATGATGACCATTTTCATATTGCTAATCGTTATCTTCCTTACATTTTGGAGCCAAGGTCCCAGAACAATGTTCCAAACATCAAGGCAATGAATGTAGTGAAGAGGAATCTAACGGCAGTATATGGTGGATTGCGCCAGTAGGACCAATGTTGCTTCCATAGACAGGCAACACATTGGGTCAAAAAGGACTGCGAGTACTCAGTAGGGAAATAGAGATCCTTGGAACCGGGAGCTGGTTTGCTTAGTTCCTGAATCATCGCCTTGTTTCTCCTGAAGCACAAGTAGAATAGCAACATGTCAGCAACAAACAAACAAACAAGAACAAATTCAATTGCGACTAGAAACTGTTACATGCCTGTAGAGTTGTGAATTTTTGTAGACGGCAGCAAAATCAACTCCTAAAGCTGCCTCTTGCGCTGAAGTACTGACTTCTAACATCCAGGTTGCTGGATTATAGCCATCAGTAATTTTGCTTACTCCTTCTATACCCTTCAATTAAGAACAATGAGAGAAATAAGCTTGTGTTTGTGTTCCCTATTATACAGTATGAGGAACCAGAAAAATAGATACCTCAAAATAGTTAATTAGGTCGGTAGAACGGTGACCCAGTGGCCCCACGTATATCTCTTGTCCTCCTCGCTTCATCAGGAATAGCTGCAAATCGTGCATTAAACACATTACTTCCGCATTTCAGTGAAACCCTTGATCAAGGAATAACAATAATCTGTTAGAATCTTACCTCATCAAAAGCTTCAAATATATCGATACTTGGTTGATGGATTGTGCATACAACAGTTCTTCCGGTGTCCACGGTGTTTCTAACCGTTCTCATAACAATTGCAGCAGCTCTTGCATCCAGCCCAGAGGTTGGCTCATCCATGAAAATTATGGAGGGGTTTGCCACTAGCTCAACTGCTATGGTTAACCTCTTGCGCTGTTCAGTGGACAGACCATTCACACCAGGCAATCCAACTAAAGCATTCCTCAATGGATTTAGTTCCACTAGTTCCATAACTTCCTCAATGAACATCTGCCACCAATTTTGACAATGTTGAGGATTTAAATTGATCCAGACCAGTAATAGCTTGCATTCATATGAGGATGCAGAAGTAGAATTTGGATTTTAGATCTAAATGTATACCTTTCGCGTTTCAGCATTCACGTCAGCTGGTAGACGAAGCCAAGCTGAGTAGAGTAGAGATTCGTAGACAGTAACATGAGGCGAGTGGATGTCATTTTGCTCACAGTATCCTGAAATTCTGGCGAAAGTTTCTTGCTTCTTGGGATATCCAGAAATGGTGATGTTGCCTTCGATATACCCACCAGTTTTTCGACCAGCCAAAACATCCATCAAAGTTGTTTTACCGGCACCACTAACACCCATTAATGCTGTGAGAACACCTGGCCTAAAAGCTCCACTGACGCCCTTCAAAAGCACCAATCTGTCCTCATCAATCCCCTGGTTTTTCATTTCCTACATTTATCAATTCAACATCAGTGTTTTCTTTTCATCCTCGTAAGTTGGCATTTTGAACTATGTCTTGTTCTTTGTTTGTGACTTTGATACCTGAGGCATATCAACGGAGTATATAACTTCATCAAATGTTATGGAATGTGGCTCAAAAGGAAGAACCATTCCTCTCTTCTTCACATGGCTCGGCTCCCCAGATTCTGTACGCAAATGCAAAATGAGATAGTTAAATAACAGGCAGATGAGCTGATCTGAGAGGAATCAGGTGTAATCAGTCACCTGTGTGTGCGTTGTGACCACTTCCCTGCTCTGCCAATTGAATGGCTCCGGCAGGCCTGTCACTAGTTTCATTACTTTCAGGCTCGTCAGAAATAACAGCCTGAGGCTTCTCAAGTGCTGGGTGGGCAATGTAAAATGCAAAATGTCAGCACAAGCTATGTATGCCTTCAAAGGTGAAGGACGTTAAAGTGGTTAACAAAACTCACGGTTGAGAAAAGTGAGAGCCACAGTGAAAAGGAAATTGAACACTACAATGAATCCGATCAATGCCCCAACTCCTATCCAGTACCAGTATGCATATGGGAAGAATCCTCGAGAGGTCAGAACTTGAACACCAAGCGGAACTGTTGAGTTGGGAGCATTCTGAACGTTGTAAAACAGATGAAAAGATGAGTTCGAATTCAAAAGGTAGATGCTCTAAATCTAATACAAGTGGGTGTTCAGGGAACTTACGTGTCTCCAACTTTTTCCAAGGAATTCGTTAACCAAAATTGCATTCTGCCCATACATCAGTGGAGAAATCCAGTAGCCCCATATCCACCATTTCTTTACGTCCTCTGCAGCAATCAGAAATCATTTCAAGTTTTGAGTTGACAGGATTCAGTCATTCATGGACTATTTAGCACAAGCTTTACCTCGTGAGAGAATAACACCACCCAATGCGAAAAGTGCAAGAAGTGCAAAGGATCCGAAGGTATTAGCAATAATCATGTTCCTTCCAACAGCGGCAATAAATCGGAATAGCCCGGAAGCCATCTGATTAATGAGTAATAGTATCATGTATTGCTTAAAGAACCTGCATAATGCCCATATCCTTTCTTTATCAGCTGGATGACATATGATTGTCTTAAACACTTGTATTTTGCAATGAATTTTCTTTTTACCTTCCAACATTAGGATCAAATCCAATGACATAGTATGTGAGGAACACCCAAAGAGCAACTTCTACAAATGTGATGGGAATTTTAAGGAGCCAAGGGGGCAAAGAATATGCCCATGCAGGATAGAATAGAAGGTCCCTTTGCTTGTAGAACACAGGAAGCTTTGCGATGGTCATAGACAGCTCTGACATACCGTTGAACATGATCTGAATAGCGGTAAAGAACAGGGCACCAAAATAAATTCCTCCATCGTCTAGTGTAACCCGATGCATCTCAGTTCGAAAGAAGAGTGACATCGCAATGAATGCCATCAAGGTAAGCTAGAAGTTCAAAGAACAATTGAAAATTTTCAGTATAACAGCAATTTTCTAAATAAAATTCTTACATAACAAAATGGTTTTGATGATCACCTGGCTGAACTTGAAGATATAGACAAAAGAGTTCCTCTTCATAAGTAAGTAC
This sequence comes from Erythroxylum fimbriatum, assembly GCA_026770325.2. Lineage (NCBI taxonomy): Eukaryota > Viridiplantae > Streptophyta > Magnoliopsida > Malpighiales > Erythroxylaceae > Erythroxylum > Erythroxylum fimbriatum. Next base: position 177,723 of record JANZLH020000010.1, on the reverse strand, counting down.
TCTCGTGAGAAGTTAGCTTTTAACAATTCCATCTTTCCAACACCGTACTTTTCAGTTGCCAAAGCAGCTGGATGACTCTTGGTCTTGTCAAATGGAGTAGAAAGCTCATTGCTCAACCTTTGCCCCACTCTGAATGACTTGAATGCACTAACAAATTCGTCGACTGTGACGAAGTGATAAGGCTGATCTTTTCGAGCCCAATACTGCTTCTGATCTTTCTTTGACGTCACCTGGAACGAAACCATCATGTCCAAAGGTTAATCGAGTTCAAAAGGAAGATTCTTTCTTTTTCTTTTCCTATTTTGTCTCTTATGATAAAAGTTAAGCCATACTTCCTGTAAGAAGTCAGCAACGCCTTTTCTTTCGGGGCACCTGAAGCCCATTTGTTCGAAAAATTCGAGCACATTTTCACGAGGGCCTTGATATACAATTTGACCATCTGAGAGGAGGATAATGTCATCAAAGAGGTTGTAGGTCTCTGGTGCGGGTTGAAGAAGGGAAATAACTGCGGTTCCATTGAGAATGTGAATAGATTGCTTTAGGCAGTTAATAATCTGGAAAGTTGTTGAGCTATCCAAGCCAGTAGAAATCTCGTCCATAAATAGTGCCCTTGCAGGTCCGACAAGCATTTCACCTGCAATTTTATTACAAGACAGGTTCATACACACACAGATGGCGACGAAATACAACCTGTTTCTTCATTGAGCTCATTTACCTGTAGTAACACGCTTTCTTTGCCCTCCGGAGATACCCCTCAACATTTCATCTCCGACCATTGTGTCTGCGCATACTTCCAGTCCTAATATCTATATAGGACAAAGAAAGACATTAGAGATAATTTGTAGTCACTGAAGAACTGTGTGATATTTATAGTATTTTCTGATCATATTACCTTTAGTATATAGTCTGTAACCACGTTGGTCTCCTCACCTGCTGTTGCAATAGCCTACAGCAAGAAAAAAGGGAAAAGAAATGAACTTTAGCGCCATCAATGTAACTCTTCTTAACATTGAAAGTTCTCTAATGCAGTCTCATTCAGTGTGAATATAATGCCAAGGCGAGTAGTTGATTAATCTCCATAAGAATGTTTGCAAATGTCAGACGATAATTCGATATAAAGACCATCGCATTAGTAAGTTTATGATATCCTTGTCTACAAACAATATCTTCCCTCACCTTCATGAAGACATCAACATCAGGATCAGGCTTGATGTTAGCTGCCTTTTCTCTTCTTGCCAACTCGGCTAACATTTCTGAAAATTGCCAAAGACGTTGTAGATGTTTAAGCAACGATTTTGTGAAAATTCTGCTAGAAAGAATATAATTGAAGACCAAGTATATAGAGACAGTTGATCTAACCATGTCCGAATCCAACTCCTTGGCACCTCGCAGAAAACGCCAAAGTTTCCCTTACAGTCATTTCTCCTATATGGAGATCATGTTGACTGATATAGGCAGCAGTTCTCTGTGGAATGAATTCATTCATCCCATGACCATTGTATGTGACATTACCAGATACCTGCAAGAGAAATGCAGCTTTGTCAAATTAGATAGGAAAATCTCAAGTTAAACATACATCTCTGTCTGAACGAGCAAATTTCCAGTGTACAATCCTCATAATGAAAATGAAGGTAGAAGAATATGTGATCACCTTTAGATTAAGATCAAGCTTCCCAGCCAATGCCAACAAGAGTGTGGTTTTCCCAGAACTTGGAGGACCTAAAAGCAGTGTCATTCTGCAAAATTTGCATGGTCAGAATTATTACTAGTGGTTACGCAGATTCAATATGCTAAATTGCTAATGCATAGGGCTTAACTATGAGACCTGAACTAGAAACTCAACTCACCTTGATGGTTTGACGATTCCATTAACATCCTTGAGGATGGTCAGGTGTCTCTTCCGATTTGGAAGAATATGAAGACTATTTAAGAGACCCTTTGGAATGAAAAGCAAAATTAATTTATCAGCACATTATAGTCGGAGAAACAAAGTCACAATATGCCAATGATTGCATCCAATTGTAAGAGGATAACGAGCAGTTACCTCTACTATGTTGACACTGAAATTAATGAATGTAGGCAGAGCTCTGCTTCCTACATATGCCTCTGCTTCAATATTTAGATTCTGATATCGTACTTCAATAGTTGGCAGATCAATTCCCACCCTAAAACAACATAAAAGATAGCAAAATTATCCAAAGAGAGTAGAAATTATGATGTTTATTAGATCGCCGACTTCAGATAATCAAAACAGAGATCCTATGTCTACCACTTGATCAATACAATTCCCTTCTTTTAGCATCTTTCATTGCTAAGATTTGCTGAGCAAGCGACAGAAAGCAAGCTTCGGTGAAGAGTCTTTACCTATCAATACGATCCTTGAGTTTCAACAAGAATTTCTCATTGTCCTCTTCTGCTACTTTGACCAACCTCTCAAGCAAATGCTTCTTTTCTTGGAATCCAAGGTCGTGTATGTCGATCTCATTAGCTGTACCTTTCGATGCACTTGTTAATATGCCCTTCCTCAAACGATCATATGTAGGCAACTTCTCAAGAACAGCCCACTTTAGAGCCTCCTCATCGTCTTCACCACGTGAAGAACCCGAGAAAACATCCATACCAGTATTTCTCCATATTGAAGAGCTACCTCTTCTTAGACTAGCACTTGCTCTATAAACATCACCGTTTTCCATTGATGAACAACCACTATGACTCAGAATTTGCGTATGTCACCTATTTCTCTTGATATTTTTGTAAACTTGGTTTCTGATTTTTGGAGTTGATGTGCCAAGAGAAGCACAAAATGAGAGATGGGGTTCGGTGAGATGTGGAGTATAACAGGTATATATAAAGGTGCATGGGAAGTGGCGGGTTTTGAACTTTCAAACACATACACCTTCTAGGAAAGTATTCTTTTCTTAACAAAATGTTATTTGACCAAAAACGTGGGAAGCGTCTGTTGATTGTCCAATGTCCACGTTATCTGGAAGCTTTGCAATTAGATAGCAACCTTAGTTGACCACTTTCCCCGACAGTAAGCTTACTATTTACAATCTTTCTTCTTTTTATTATTTTAATCTGTGTCAATGAACAAAGTCGGATGGATAGTGGGTAATTAAGTCCATTGGCTGATCTAACTTTTGTTGAAATTTTAATTTCGTCCATAAACTAATTTTCACGCGATGTCTATGACTAAACCTTTTTTCTTTCTGTTGCTTTTTCATAAAATTTGACCCACGTGCATATATAGATGATGAGAGAAATCCATTTGATTTGATTGGTCAAGAAAGGTGACGAGTAAGGGTCAAATGGGCAGCTCTTGATTCCTTAATAATTGAGGTTGATACAGTGCCATGAGACTTACTCATTATCAGGATGTTTGTTTTTTTAAATAATATTATTAATATTAACAAAAAGTATAACATCAATTTATTCATTCATTTTATTTAGAAAAAACTAAATTTTAGGTAGTCCTAAATATGAAAAAATCAAATTTTAACCTAATTAAAAAAATAATATTTTACAATTTTAATTGAAAAAAAAAATAGAAGGCTGGCCACATTCCTTCGTATTGTCATTCCTGCATCTGCTATCTTACCTCGTCCTTTCACCTTGTCAAGAACCAAAACTGGAAAGGTAGATAGCTACACCAAAGGAACAAGAGTTACTCATTTTTGTTAACACATCATAGTTTGATTTACCTTAAGCCATCAAGGAAAAGTTCGTTGTGCTGTGCTAGAAAGAAATACACAATAATATATAATTGAATTCTATAATATCTCCTTTTCCTGCTTGTTCAAACAAGTGGGCAAGACGGCTAGCGATACGAAAGCTGTCCAAACGAATAAATGTCTTCGACTTCTAGAGGTCCGCGGTTCTGTGGTGGAAAAAACCTTGTTCATGTAGACTCAGTCCCAATTATAGTTATGACCTTTAAAGTAACTTACCTATAAACAATCCAATAAGCTTTAAGAGATTCTCCTTTATTCTTACTTCTAGATATAACTCTCTTTTTTTTTAATTTCTCTAATAACTTATGATATCTAACTTGAATTAAACCTTAGAATTAATTTATAATAGTTTAGCTAAATAATCCTTAGCTTAATATTCTTCAAATTCTATTTGAGAATTCACTATATATTGTCTTCTTTTATTAGGATAAGAGAGACCATTTATGTGATATCTTCTTTATCAAAAGGTGGAGAGGAACGTTTAAGACCATCTTATTTTATTATAGATAAAGGAATACCCTTTAAAAAATAAAATAAGAATTTTTCGGTATTAAGATATTTGGGCAATATACATTAATTTTTAAGTATAGATATTCCCTCTTTTTTAAATTTTTAAACAAAAAGAGACTCGTGGGTTCACATAAGAATCCACATAAAAGGGTGAATAAATGTTGCGGTCTAAACAGAATAATATAAATTAAATTCTATCTGGACTAATTAGAGGCAAGCGCACCCCGTCGACAAGTAATAAAAATCGGTGAAAAACCGGATATCGAACCCAAGGGAAAAATAATTCTGACACGCAAGACAATTAAATTAAACGATGAAAAATAAAAATAAAAATAAATAAATACTCAGATGATCAAGAATTGTTTGATTTATTGTTTGATTTAAAATGAAAATAAATTAAAATAAGAAAATCAAGAAATTATGAAAATTGCAAAATATAAATTAGAACGACTGGATTTAATCAAATGACAAAAATCGGTTAAGGTTTCAGATTTCAATTGGATTGGACACTAAAAATTGTAACGGTGGATTGATCTAGGAAATACTTCACTTAAACAAGTCAAATCCAATGGTCATGGAAATTCTTTCTCTTTTAAATCCGAGTTCCTACTTGGTCTATAGAAAATTCGGAATAAAAGGCGTTAATTACAAGAAGCCTAAAATTAAGTTCGTTAATTCTAGGTATCCTCATACAAGATCCTAAGGTTGGTCTACACTTTAGTCTCAAGTATGTCGCTTGATTAATTTTTCGACAAATTAAATCGTATTGGTTGTGGCATTTAATCATCTAAGGTCTTAATTTAGGTGATCAAGCTAAATTAGGACTAAATATGCATTCAATCAAGCAAAAATCAATATCACAAAAATTATCTTAATTCAATATCAATCTTAACTTTAACCAAAAAGAAAAATTTACTCACACATATTCATCAATGTAACATAAATTATAGTCATAATATATTGTTGTATTGATTAAATTCACACAATTAAAATAAATAATGAATTAAAAATTAGAAACACCCCCTTTCTTCCAGCTCTCACTTGCTTTTCTCCAGCTCCAAGTGGCTTTTTCTCCGGGTCTCCACGTTATTCTCCTAGCTTCTAACATGTCTCTCTATTAGCTGACCAAAAACTTGTTGTTCTGCCAACGTTGAGTGAGTGGTTGTTCACTCCTCCTCTCCTTCAACGTGTCTTCACTTCCACCAATCAGCAACGTGTTTCTTCTATTTCTCCCCAGCTGCTCACGTCCTCTATCAAGCCCAGCAGCAACGTGTTTGTTCTCTCCATCATCTGTCACGTCTTCAAGCCACCAACTGCTTCAAATGTCTTCCTCATTCACCAACTACTTTGTAGGAGTCTCCAGCAAGAGCTCCTTTATTTCTTTGTTTTCCACGTAGCTGCGTGCCTCAATGTGAGTGAGTGGAGAGTCTTCAATAGTGTTGTAACGTGAGTGAGTGAATAAATAAGATTGGGGGCTGCTTTGATTCTCCTTTCCACCAGCAGCTAGGACATAGATGCTTCAACGTGAACTTCCTTTTTTCAACAACCAGCATGTAATGTTGTTTTGAGAGTGATAAGTCTTGTAATAGTTGAATGTGAGTGGAGTCTTAGTTAGCACCAACGTCCTCTTTAAATCTCTCCCTCCTAACGCATAATCCTCCTCATACATTAGCTGTCACGTTCCCCTTTTTTTATCTCCACCTGCTACTTACGCAAACTCCTTTAACTCTCCAGCTTCTTTATTGGCTACGTTGTTGTTCAGCTTATGTATGTTTGCTGGGTGGTCTTCTAACGTGGAAGTTTTTGGCTGGTGATGTGCGTCTTGGTGTGAGTGTCGGTTGAGGCTGTGCTTCTGGAGAGAACTTGGTTCGTTCCTTCAATGATGGAAAGAAAAATTCCTTTCAGAAGCAGCTGCGTTGTCATAAATTGAGAGGAGCGTTGCAAGTCACCATCCTCTTTTGTCCAATTTTTGTTGTCTTCTTTTTTAATGAAAAGGAGAGCTGCTGGTGGTTACGTGTCAATTGCTTTTTCTTTGTTTGGCAAAAATGAATGGAAATTGTTGGAGGTTAGCCGTAAGTGAAGAGCTTGTAGGCTGATGTGGGGGCTGTAGCATGGTGGATTAAGCATGGAGCTTGTGTTGATGGAAGTGAAGGCTGTGTTGTGCGGGCTGATGCTTGGGTGCTACTGTGGGCTGTTTCGGTGGAGTGAAATAGTGAAATGTGGGGTTGTGTTGTACATGGACGTGTAATGGAATGGAGTGTGGCTGGTCTTTTAAAACAATCCCAAATATAATATGTGCCTAGAATTAAAACAAATAACTCTTAATTAGTACAATTTAAACATAAATAGACAAGAGTTTAATAAAT
>JANZLH020000010.1:137856-148444 GCA_026770325.2 Erythroxylum fimbriatum | reverse complement strand
CCAAAAGAAATGATCACAGATTGACAATTTAGTTTGCAATCATTCGACTAATCCAAGACCAATCTTCATTTCTCCTAGCAACCAAGCAACGATCAGCACAACCACTAGTGGAAGTTACCACTAAAACAAAATCTAAAACCGTAAACAATATTATGGCCAACAAGCCATTAGACCTGCGGTACTCTTCAATAGCTCGCAACGAATTCTCACACCCATATAACTCAGCTATTTCCCTCAAACTTCTCTGCCAAAACACAAAAGTAGAACCAAAACCATCACATAACGAAGATCCATTTGTCAAACAAGGTCTTATTAGACATTAACGGTTACTCACCTTGTAGGAGAGGGAATGAGGAGCGAACAACAAGGCCTCATCGGCAGCTTTGGAGAAGGCAGAAATAAAAGGGAATGAAGAGTCAACGGCCACGAGGATGTGAGCGTGCGCATCGACCAGATCCACTCTCTCTATTGTTTCCTTAAGCTCTCCAAAATCCATTTCCGACTCAAAAGCTCGGTGTAACAAAAGCTAGAGATCAAACCGTCACAGATACGCATGAGTTACCGTGGATGAGTTACCTACCTGATTCGGCTGTGGGTGAGCGGTGAGAAAAAGGGATTTGGAGATTCGACTGAAGGAGAAGACTCTGGAATGTATGGAGACTGAGATGCGAAGTGAGATGCGAGAGGTTAGGGCATTTTGGAGATTCGGCTGAAAACAAATCAGCTGATTGTGTGAAACGCTCCTCTTTGGAGCTGGTTGAAAAATAGTTGATTGGGTTCAATCAGCCAACCAATCAGCTATTTACTAAACAAGCTTATGGATTTTTTTTAGCTGGTTGACCAGCTAAAAAAGAGCTGATCAGCTCTTTACCAAACATACCCATAGTCCAAGTAGCCAAAGATGAAAAAATGCAAAAGTCAATGGACAAAATGACAACAGTAAAAAGATGTTGTTAGGAGGAACAAAACAACAAAGAAGCAAAAGCAGAAAACGAGCAACCTATCACCCAAAAGAGAATAAAACGTAACGTCCAAGAGAAGAAAAACTTAAAACCCAAAGTGAAGTAAAAAAAAAGGCGCACGCTAGCAACCATCCACAAGCAAAATGACAACATAAGCAGCCAAGGAGAAAAAGTAGAAACAACATCACTAAGAGGACAAGCGAAATGCAACATAGGAGGAAGGCTAAAAAAAAAGCAACCAGCAGTCCATTGAAACACAACGCATTATCTAGAGCAAAAGAACCAAAACCAGAATGCATAACAGAAAAGAAAATACAGAAGAGGAGAACACACAATAGTAGTGTCGAGTGGGTAAGTACGTAGAAGAGATAAGCTTTATCTCCATCTAATATCTTCAAAACAAAAGAGATAAGTGAAAAAAATCATCCAAAGATCCAGCAATGTGTGACATTAAGAGACTTTTCGGAGACTATAAAAAGGAAGCAGTGGGAAGGAGAAAAAAGGAGCAAGTAGTCACTCAAAAACGGAGTACTTTGAGTGGATTAATATTTTTTGAGGGTGGTCAAAGCAAGGAGCAAGTGCAAGGAGCTCGAGAGTGAAAGGAAGAACCAAATCTCACCTATTTCGAGTTGGTTTGTAACTAGTGGAGGGAGAAATTCTAGACCTTAAGGTTGGTCCAAGGTCTGTGAAGGTAGAAAAATTGAATGAATTTTTCATAAACCCTTATTCTCTTTGTTTCTAGTTTCTTATGTTTTAATTTACGATTAATTGCTAATTTTGAGTTTAATTATATTGTTTTGATTATTTGGGATATTATTTTAATTAAATTGATTATCGAGTGAATTTAACACTTATGCAATTGCTAGAATTTTGATGCCAAATTTTGGTTGTTGATTGTGTTTCTTTGTGCCTGATGTATTGAGCTAGTTCAATTTCTAATTAGAGTAAAAAGAAACAAGTAGAAACTAGTTGGTCAATTTTCTATAATTAATTTTTTAAAATCTTGTGTGATCTAGAATATATCGAAATTGCATGATTGAACTAAAATTCAAAACTTGCTTATTCATTTATAAATATTAGGTTAGATTTGCGTTTTTAATTTGCTCTAAACACCAAAACCACAACCCCCCTCTTTTTATTTACATAATAGCTTAGCATAATTCGTATGTTTCCATAATTATAATTGTTTTAGTTTTGGATTTCTTTTATATTTATATGTAAAGTTAGCTGTATAAACATTGACGTTGTATCTTATTTATGTGGTTAAAAAAGACGTCATGTGTTAATGATGTTTGTATTGTGGGATTTCTTTTGTATAAGCGAAATTATTAGAATATAATTGTCTCTTTTAAAAATATTGTAATTAATAAACTATATTAGTAAATTAACTTTCTTCGTGAGATCGACAAGATTTTTTTAATACATTTGTTTAATATATTGAAAGGATATAAGGATTTAATTTGTATACGTCTAACAACACGTATTAGTAACAGACTAGTTTGTTTTAGTTTAAAAATTAGTTAGTTTACAAATGTCAATAAGTTAATTAATAAAGCCGCTAGCTTCTAATTTTTAATAACAATAGTTATTAAAGTAAATCAAACTAAAAAAATTGATCAATTCAAAATTTTTACCATTGAATCGATTAGATTGATTCAAATTTTTAATTACTAATAATAATAGAACTCAAGAGTAAACAAACATTTGCCTTCTCAACTCATTTTTTAAGTCTATTTCATTTTCGAGGAAATCCTTGTTTGAAGATTAACTACAATTTAGCAAGGTTCAACATTATAAACTATTAAGCTTTGTTTAGTTCTTGATGGATGCACTTTTTCCTCTAAGAAGTATAGTATAAAATGAAGTAAAAGATGAGAAATTTGATTGCCATCTAATTCATTCTATTTTTTTGTTATTATTTTAAATTATTTCAAACACATTCTTGGTATGAGTGTTTAAAAATAACTTCCTATTAAATATTTATAAAATTATTTTAATAAATCATGTCAATTAATTGTTGCATGTGGCTTTCAAATCATTTTGTCGTCTTGTTGACTGCGGAGAACAGAAAAAAACAAACAAACAAACAAAAGAAACAGGCAAACAAGCAAAAGGGAAAGTAAACAAAAAGTATAGTAGCCAATAAGGAGAAGCCCATGATATCAGTAGACTATCCATCAATCATTGTCCAACAAAACAAACCGAAACAGTGCCCATCCCATGTCTGTCTTTTTCAAACTGCTTCTCAACTCTTATTCAATGACTCCCACATTATTACATTACATTTACATGTCCACTTTGCTTCCGCTTCATGGTTCATGCACATCCCCCTTTTTTTTTTTTTAATCTTTACATAATTTGATAAGCCCCCAAATCCTAAAAAGAAAAAGAAACGAAAATTGCTTTCATGGTTTCCTCCTTCAGATACAGCCATTGGTCACTTCCTGTTCCTGCAAATTCATAAATACTCGTGGAAGCAAAAGCAAATTAGTATTAGATTCAAAGCTTTCAAAGACCACAGAACCTTCACTTTAAGTACAAGGATCTTTCCAGTTTTCTCCTCTTTCTTTTTTGTTTCACTCTCTTCCCTGCGTCTGCGGAACAAAGTATGAACCTTTCTGGTCTGTTCATGTTCATGCCCATGTGGGCATATGCAAGTGCATCTTTGTCTTTCGTAGTTGATGCCAGACCAGACTCAACTCTTTTCATTTCTGGGTCTTCTCTTCTTGCTCAAAAGGAACCCGTTTCTCTTTTGACTACGAAAATGGAAGCTCAAGCTCCAGGTATTTTAATGATGCACCTTGGCTACGTCTTCTTCGAGAATATGGGCTTTGGTTTCGTGATGGTTTATTACCGCTTGCGTTGCCTTTCAATGCATGTTTTAATCGATTCATTTACTTTCATAGGAAAATGTGCTGCCGTTCTTGCCCATTGGCGCTCAAATTTGAACTGTTTTACTATAAAAGAGGAATTTCAAGCTAGATTCTTGAGTGCCACACACTGATTTTAGCACAGATGAAAGCAATGGTACTAGAAATTTTAACATTTCTTATCAATATCGGCTTATTTCGTAAGATCTTAGCTTCTGCAAACAAAAATTTGAAAATAGGATTACGATTCTGAGAATGGAAGCTCCACTCAGTTTTCTTTTGAGACAATCCAACGTGAGAGGGCAGACGTGGGACAAAGTTTTTCTTTTCGCCTTTGACGGTCACTTGAAAGCAAAAAGATTTTATAGATCACATTTGTCCGTGTCTCTCTTACTTGAATGAATTACTTCTGAGTTAGACCTGATTATTTCTTTACCAATTATTTCAAAGATCTCGTTGAACATTCCACAGCTTGTTTCTTCTCTATCTTGACGGTTTTGAACTCTTTTCCGTTTCTTCCTGGCTTTCAAAAGAGGCATCTTTACTGGTTATGCAGGGACGGAAACAGTTCCTGATGTTAAAAGCGTTGAGAACCACGAATTGAACAAGAAAATTCTCATAGCAATAATTGTCGCTTCCAGTATTCTTGGTTGTACCTTGATCTTCTTCTCATACTTCTGGATCTGTAGATTGTATAGGTCAAAGAATTGCAGCACTGAAAACAAACAGAACTGTGGTATGCTTTCTTGGGCTTGCTGATTATTTTCTGGACTGATGACCCTCGATCTATTCTTTTCTGTAAGAACATTTTCAGTATTGCTTGTTCAGTTTTGATGTTTTCTTTTAATAAAATTTACCACGAAGATGCTGCAAAAGGACATTTGGGTGGACGGAGTTCCTTGAAGATAGCTGGTAAACGGGGTGCAGTTACAGTTATGGACTACCAGCTGTTAGAGGCTGCAACGAACAATTTCAGAGAAGATAACATTTTGGGTGAAGGCGGTCATGGATGTGTCTATAAAGCTCAACTCGATGAAAAGCTCCTTGTAGCAGTGAAGAGATTGGAGGGTGGGGAGCAATATGCTCAAAGGGTATATGAGGTATGTCTAAGAATTTAGGTGGATAAGTTGCTTTGGGGCTAAGTCTAATTGTTCAGCTGTTCCTTACACCTTTCTTCCTTCCTTCTCTTCAAATCTTAATGGGAAGTGCAGAATGAGTTGAATTGGTTGACCAAAATTCATCATCAGAACATAATTTGTCTCTTGGGTTGCTGCACTCATGGTGAAAGTAGGTTTCTTGCATATGAGATGATGCAACATGGGTCTTTGGAGAGTCAACTGCATGGTATTCATCATCCTGTTATCATTTTAAGTAATAAAAAACAATAAGAGACTAGAAATGGGATCATCTATTGTTTCTCCAACTTTGCTTATTATGTTGCTGCTGAACATCACAGGATCAACTCAGGGATCAATGCTATCTTGGCAGCTGAGGATGAAAATTGCTGTTGACGTTGCAAGGTGAGTTCTCCATTCAAAGTTGGAGCTTTTATACTTATTTTATTTTACATTTTCTTAATCATAGGGCTTTTTGTTGTTGTTTTTCTGTTTCATTATAATGGACAATGGTGTAATAGAGGATTGGAATATCTTCATGAGCACTGTCATCCTCCCATTGTGCATAGAGATCTGAAGTCCTCTAATATCCTTCTGGATTCCAACTTCAATGCAAAGGTAACCTGGTTAGATTGTGAATTTTAACCTCTTGATTAACCTCAGCGAGCAATGCACAATGACTATCATGTTTTTAACTTCTACTCATTTTCATTCGTTATACTATCATGTTTTTAACTTCTACTCATTTTCATTCGTTATACTGTAACTACATATATACTTCAGCTGGTTGTTTCTTGATTCAGCTTTCTGATTTTGGCCTGGCTGTACCTTCTGGGATTCAGAGTAATAACATAAAGCTCTCAGGGACTTTAGGTTATGTAGCACCAGAGTACCTTTTGGATGGTGAGTTGGAGTTCTACATATAATAAAGGCCTACAAGGTTTCCGTCTGTAAAAATAATTGTTTGGTAACCTATTCCTATCGTCTAAATGAGATTTTTTTTTTCCAATTGACATCTTCAGTCCAGCTTATCATGAGAATGAAGGTGAGGGAGTTTAACAAAGTAACTGATGCGTGCAAGTTTCATAGGACTTGAGAAAATTTTCACTAAGTTTGTCATAAACTTTTAAAATCTTATGATTTTCTACTTCAACATATCTTTATTTACCTTCACTATATTCTCAGGTTGCTTTGCCTAAGTGAACAATTAAGGCCATCCCTCCGGAGTATGAGTACTAATGTTTAGACCACAATATGGCGTGGCCTTATTTTAACTGCCCTGCAAAGAAGAGAAGCATCTTTTCTCTTTTGGCTGATGTTTAAAATAGTTAAACATGCAACTTTTTATCTTTTAAAATAGTTTAACATGCAAACTTTTTATCTTAGATTGACAGAGAGTAGAATCAGATCCAGCATTTTATATTAGAATCTCTTTTATGCGAGATCTTTTTACAGAATGTCTACGCTGTTATATAATGTGGTTTGTGACAGAATTATAACCTGCAATTAAGTTGCGTATAAAAATCATAAATCATGGTGACCTTGTGAAACAAAATTTGTAAGCAGTTATTTTCTGCTTTTATAGGGACGCTGACTGATAAAAGTGACGTCTATGCTTTTGGAGTTGTGCTTCTGGAGCTCCTTACTGGTAAAAAACCAGTTGAGAAGGCCTCACCAGGAAGTGTGTCCTTAGTGACCTGGGTACTTATCCTTCAAAACCCAAATTTTATCACGTTGAGTTATTTTACTAAGGATACTTGGATTTGGAGTTTGATTATATAACTACTTTGACAGGCTATGCCTCTGCTCACCAATAGATCAAAACTTGCAACCATTGTGGATCCTGCTATTAAAGAAACTATGGAATTGAAGCATTTGTATCAGGTAATGTGACTGGAAACCTTTTCAATCATGGTCGTAATTTTCTTATTCATTGTTCTTTTCCAATAATCTGATTGGGTGCAAGTAGGTTGCTGCTGTGGCCGTACTCTGTGTACAACAAGAACCAAGTTATAGGCCATTGATAACGGATGTGTTTCACTCTCTCATCCCTCTTGTACCTCTAGAGCTTGGAGGGTCCCTAAGAGTTACAGAATCTGTCCCTTCTGTCGTACCCTCTAACTGATGCAGTAGTACCTTGCACAGCCTGTATGTCTTCCTAGTTCCCCAAAGAATCTTTATTTCTAACGAACTGTTTCATTAAAAAAATTGGATGCCTGAAATCTTTCCAACCATCTTTTCAGTTCCTTCTGTACTTTTTTACAGTTGCATGGTGAATACAAACTCACGTCCACATGCAAATATGTTGATTCTTGAAATTTCAAATGGCAAATCTCAGACACCTGGTTTAGAAGATGCCCTCTTTCCAGACATAGGTTGGGGCTTAGGTTATCAACGTGGAGATCATTATAGCATTCTATGCACTGAAGAAACTGATCGTGGTCATCAGGAGCTTCAGGTTCGTGCTGCTGATGATTGATCGATGACATGGGTTTAGATGGATTTAAGTTATATGATAAAGACAGACATCCATGATTATTTCAAATTCAGGAACTTTACTACAACTACTGTATCTTTACATGTAACCATTTGTTCACTAACTTACGTTTGATTAAACATGTAATAACAATGATAAGAACGTTTTCGCCTACTTTACATCAACCTTGATCAGTCAATTATATAGTGGTATATCCAGGTTCAACTTGATTACACACAACTTGAGTCCACAATTTCAGGACCAAATGGTCATCCCTACCGGCTCCGACAGTAATGCAATTGCATAGAGCACCGTGTTAGGACAACCGGGTTTGCTCGACTAAGCAAAAGGAAAAATAAAAATAAAAATAAAAAAGGTCTCAGTTCAGAAAATCGCAGGGAGAAAAATATCTTATCAAAAACATCTCCATTCACACCAATCACACATAAAATACCGAACTTCATGATTTAAAACCACGTAATCTAAGATGTATCACTGATCTAACTTCAAATTATTCACAAAATTATAATTACATATCAATTCTCATACATAATTACACTCACATTTGTAATTTAACAGATTTAATGAGCCTTAACTACAACCCTTGTTTAGGATTTTAAACATTTTCTTAATTTTAATAAAAATTAAATATATAATACAGCAATCAACAATAAATAATTAAAACTCTAGTTGAATTATGCTCCCTATTACCCGCACTAACATACTTCAACTTCTTTTCTGACATGAAAACAAGACTACATACTACTTAATCCTAAGATTATTATTTAAATTAAGTAAAATCACTTTTCTTCCCTTTTAATTTGTCTCTTATGCCTTTCTTGCCACTTTTATCCGATTAAAATGATTATATTATAATTAAAATTTTATTTTTAAAATATTGTTCAAACATATATATTAATCAATCAATAAATTTATTGAGCGTGTGAGAAATTTTTCTTATAAATTCTCTAAACCAAAGCTTAAAACTTTTATACTCGTCTTTGTTTGTTACGTAACCTATTATCATGCAAGAACCGATACAAAGGACCGTGAAGTGAATTATGACAACACTTACATTTAGTATAGTTTAATATTATTGTTGTCATTGTGCTACAATCTGTGACGACAAACCAGACGCTGTCCCTGTCTCTCTTTTTTTTATTTTGCTCACGAGGTCTTTTTGGAGAGTCTCAATTATAAAAATACACCTTTAAATTATTCATATTTAGATTAATCCCTACTCGAGTTAGATAGGTCCATTGTAGAAGGCAAAACTCCGATCATAAATTTTAAACAGCTGCATACATGAGGAGAATTTAAACTTATAACCTCACTTAAGTCAAAAGAGTTCCTTAATAACTCACCTGTGTCCTGAGATTTGTTCCTGTCTCGTTTTGACGGCAAATTTTGTAGTCAAGTTACATAATACTTTTCTATGGAGACCATTTTAAAATTGCAAAACCCGGTACACTGATATTAATATAATTCTATTTTTGTGTTTCTTTAAAATATGTATGAAGGAGAGATCACTATATCATTCTCACGCTAAAAACATACCGGATGACAATTTGAAGTTTCAACCATAGACAGGATTATATCGCATTTTGTAAGAAATCCTTCTCGTCTTCTCATCTTTCCATCTAGATTCTCGAGGGAGGATATACTAATCATATCCCAAGTTCTCTAACTCTAGGGGATCAAAAATGATAGACTCTAATCTCTGGACTCTAGGTGTCTAACACATCAGAAAGAGTTTCTTTTTTTGGTTAATCAAAACAGTGATTTAACCTAACCATTGCATTTTTTTAACGCATGGATGTCTGCTAGCTGCCATGATATTATCAATGAATCCGACAAGACAAGAATCCAAAGACACAAGAATATGCTTTGCATTCTGAAATAGCTAAGTTCATAGGTCTCCTGTAATAAAAGGTTGAGAGCCACATAAGTTTTGGAAGTTTGGTTTTATCTTTCAAACACGGCTAAAAAAACTTCTTATTCACTGATAATGGGATTATCAAGTTGGCTCTGCTCTAGGAGCTCCACTGACATGATGGTCACGATTGTTTATCCAGGAGGCCACATAGAGCTCCTCGATAGTCCAATTCTTGCAGCAGAAATCATGCTTCGGAACCCAAAATTCACTGTTGCCTATCCACACGTGTTCAAAGATCCATGGGCTGTTGTTTCACCAGACACCACGCTAATGCTTGGCCAGAAGTTCTATGTTGTGCCAATAAGCACCATTAGAAAAATCCAGCGACAGTCTTTGACATATTCTGCTTCTCCAAATATTGACTACTCCTTGTGTACGACAAATAAGGATATGGAAAGCGAAGATGAAGCGTCTTCAAATTGCCGTTCTATATCAACAAAGAACATCAAGAACTCTATTGGATGTCTATATTGCTTCATGTTTTTGAAGAATAAAGACAGGGGTGATGATGCTAGCGAGGTGATAAGATCCTCAGACAGTCCAGGAACTTCTTCAGAGACCATAGAACTGATGAGGAAGAGGAACAAAGACGCTACTAGGGGATCACCAAATGGATTTTCTTCTTATTATTATTGGCAACCAAGACTAGAGCGCATAAACGAAGAGTGAATCATAAACTATCTTCATCTGTAACAACCTTTTTAAGGCTTGAGGCCGATCTGTGTCCATTTTCCTGCTCGTATGTCAAACTGCCAAAAACCTTGTCAATAATGGCACGTTGTGAAGAAATACTAAAAGAAGAAAGAGTGACAGGAAGGTGAGGTTTTATGGGTAATTGTTCATTTTTACCCTTTTATTAGATCAAGGGTGTACTTGTTTTGGGGGTTTAAAAAAATAGGTATGAGTATGGAATGAAAAGTATTGTTTGGTAAGATGCTATCATTGAATAGGTAATGTTTTCATTCCAGGCAAATAGGAGAGGAATGAGAGTCATTACTTTGTTATACTTTGCATTACTACATTATATAGTTTTATAAGATATATAGGTTTACAATCGTGTTTTTAAAAAAACATAAATTCTATACTTACAAATTAACACATAATACAGATTTAATCCAAGAAAATAAAAATTTCTATTTTATTTATATTTACTTGGTTGAAACGGTGCACAACAAGTTACCAATTTAAATAGAGTTTGCAATTAAAAATTTTATAATAAAGATCATAAA
>JANZLH020000010.1:77732-108788 GCA_026770325.2 Erythroxylum fimbriatum | reverse complement strand
CTTCACAAATCTAGCCAGCCTTCCCCTTTGGATAAGAAATTCAATTTCTTTCTTTAAGTCCCAGCAATCCTCCGTGTCATGACCGACATCTCTATGGAAGCGACAATATAAATCAGGATCCCTCTTCTTGAGGGGAGTTTTCAATTTGTTGTGTTCTCGGAGGGATTCTCCATCTTCTCTCATGGCTACCAGTACCTCCGCATACCGCCTGTTGAGCGGGGTGAAGGGTTCTCGTCTTTGTCCCTGGTGGTCGGTCGGTTTCTTCCAGCTAGACTGATCCTTCTGTCGCTTTTGTGAGTCATCTGCTCTGCCACTCGGCCAGCGGTCTTCTGCTCTAAGTTTTGTATTTTTCAGTACTTCCTCGAGTTGGATATACTTGTCCGCCTGATTTCTTATCTCATGAACAGACTTGGGCTGGTCGAGGGCCAATGACTTATTAAACTCTCCATCCCTTGTGTTGTTTATGAGCGTCGCCAACATGGACGAGCAAGTGAGGTCAGGGACTTTCACAGCTTCGTTGTTAAACCGAGTGATGAACTCCCGTAGACTCTCGTTCCTTCCTTGGGTCAACTGCATCACCTCCAAGGCAGTCTTATGTGGCCGTTTACTTGTAGCAAATTGATTGAGAAATAGTAGCTTAAAATCTCCAAAGCAAGTGATGCAACATGGGGGTAGACTATTGAACCATCGCTGAGCTCCTTCTTGAAGGGCTGAACAGAATGCCTTACATTAAATTGCATCTGGGACGCAATGCAGATTCATCATCGATTGGAAGTGCTACAAATAGTCAAGGGGATCAGTCTTTCCAGTATATTTTTCAGGCGTTGGTATTTTTATACCGGTCGCTGGGAGGCTATCCAAGATCGCCGAGATGAAAGGAGAGCTGTACTATGCTGATGGATGATCCGGACGAGAATTCATGGCCACATTGATTCAATCGTCCACGATTTTTTCTAGGGCTTCAGCAGAATGGCAATCGGCCATCACTCCAATCTGCCGAGCGGGGGTCTGCTGTTGTTCCGGCTAAGACTGTAGGATTTGGCGAATCAATAGATCAGCCGCTTCCTCTATCTGTCTTCGGGTGAGGGAGGTTTGTTGTGGTGCAGGAGGATTTGCGTCTAGGGGGTGCTGGAAGTTAGGATGCGAATTGCTCTCGGCGTTGTCCTCCAGGGCTACGCTCTGTTCTTCTTGATCTTGGTTTTGAGGTTGTGGTTGATCATTTGGGTGCGAAGATTGTGTATGGGAATCGTTATGTGTTGGCAGGAGAGTAGTGGGTAACAGCAAACCCATCCGTTGTAGCGCAAGTGCCTCGACGGCGGCTATATCAGGATTGGCTGCTGCCGCCTGACTGATCTGAGTGTTTCTGGATATGGTGCCCTGACGCCGGGCCCCACAGTGGGCGCCAACTGGTTCTGTCTGATTCTGGTGGGGCTGGACGCTGCTGCTTAGATCCATGAGATTGGTTGACTTTGGCTTAAAGATACCTGCAAAACAACAAAGCACACAGGGGGTGGACCGCCGGTAGGCCCCTCCGACGCTCAAGTTAGTCTTTTTGTGAGGGGTTTTGGTAGCTAGGAATAAAGAATACTAGGGTTCTCGAAAGTCGTACCTTTTTCATGATGAGGTAATAAACTTATATATAAAAAATACCTACTAGGTTTAGGTCTTCTCTTATGAATGGGAAGTCACCATCTATGAATGGGCCGTCTATGCCTTAATGCTTGGGCTTGAGCCTGGGCCTAGCACGACCGACCTAACCATATACCATGAAAATAAAATAAGATTATGATTTTAATCATCTATTTGGCTATTCCACTATTTTATTTGAAATAATAGCCCTTATTACTATTCGAAAAGTTTACTATAACTCTGCCTTTAAATTCCTGTGATCATGAGTTTGGTTATCCAAATTACACAAATTTAGTTAAGTAGGACCCATTGTTATAAGGCTAAACATAATTGATTAAAGCAGCTTTGAATTTGATCAAGAAGCCTGACAATAAAAGAACTCTGGTTTATTCTTATAACTATAGAAGACAAAAATTATTTTTAAAATATGTACTTAATATTTTACGAGGTATTTAATTTTTATTCATCTCATCAAATGCAAAATTTCATGTACAATATCATACGTATAAAGCAAACAATTTTAACATGTATCCATATATATATATATATATGTATGTATGTATGTATGTATCAAACATATAAATAAAGCATGCAACTTATCCACTCATAATCAAATTATATGCACAAAATTTGAAGCTTTGTTTTATTCTAGTTATTGATATTCATAATCTAAAATAATATTTCCAACTCCTTGGATTATTAAATTAGATTAAATCAATTGATTCCTAAATAAATTAAATTATTATTCTAAATATAAAATTAACATGATTTGGAAACAATTTTCAAATTCAATTGGAAACTATTTCCAATCTTTTTTGACTCATTTAATTTAAATTTATTTTAAAACAATTTTCAATAAATTATGCTTCTTATTATAATTTAGAAAAACTTTTTAAAATTTTATAAATAATGCATTCTAATCCAATTAGAAAACTATTTCTAACCTAATTAGAAATTATTTTTCTTAATTAGAAAACTATTTTTTACATTATAGAAATTACTTTCAAAATTAAATAAAACACTTTTAAATTTAATTAAGAAAGTAATTTATATTATTTATTTAGAGATTAATTTCTTGATTTATTAAAAATTAAATTTTAATTAAGAAATGCCTTCATTAATTACTTAAAAATTCTTTTTTAATTTTAGGAAGTCTAATTAATTAATTGTAATCTAATTAAAATATCATTAATTTAAATTCTAGAAACAACTTTTCTAAAATTTAATAAGGAATCAATTTAATTATTAATCTTAATATTTTTAAGAAAAATTATTAACATAATTATGAAATTTAAATTTAAATTTAAAACTTGGTTATATTATATATATCAATACAAATTTCCATAAATATGCAAATAATGTTCTAAATGAATTTCTCATATAAAGTCAATTCAGTGAATTTGTCATCTAACAAACATCTACATGCTTATTTAAGTATTTTCAAACTTTGATCTATATTAGATTTACTATTTCATTCATGAGAAAAAAAAATATGATAGTCTTTTTAGGTTGTATTAATATTATTTCTTAATAAATATAGTTCATATTCTTACCTTAAAAAAAATCCAGCTTTAAAAAAATAATGATTAAAAATAATATATAAATAAGATACGAATATTATATTGTATTTTTGTTTATAATGTATATAATAAAATATACATTTAAATAATTATATCATTAAAATGTAACAGTATAACTAATCGATGGTCTTTAGAACATACGCTAATCGAAATTACGGCAACACGTGATGAAAGAATATTGACATTAGATATTTATACCTTTTTTTTTTGGGGTCATTGTTAACTATATTTGTAACTTGACTTGCTTTTGCCCTGGCGTCTGCGTCTACTCTGTTGGAAGCTACTTGATCACCTTCCAGTCGCATTCCACGCAAGCGGGAGAAAGAGACTTTCGTTAGCCTCTACTGCGTATCAATCTCTGGTCTCAACTCTATCATTCTCTGTTTTTCATTTCTCTTTGTAGCTACATCTCTGTTTCTATTGTGCTCAATGCTTGCCGAGTTGGACTGATCACAAAAAATTGTTTATCATATATTGTCTCCTTCAAAAGGTAAAATTATCATATTTTGCAGAAATGTTTAGAAACTTAGTAGCTAATCATAGCAAAGTTGCAGGGTTTTGATGGATGATGTAGAGAGAGGCCAAGAAGACAAGAGAGGCCTGTCACAGAAAAGAACCAACGATGGGGGAGAACTGGCTATTACTATCCCAAGTAATGGAGCAAAATCAGACGCCATTGTTGACACTGAAACCTTAGAAATGTCTACCACAAATGATCAGTCGAGGCCAAAAGATTCAGGTTCTGATATATCTGAAGATGCAGGTTCTGATATATCTGAAGATGCTGCAAAGATTCCCTCGAGGAGAAGTGTTCAGAGATTAGTGTATTCAAAGTCACGTAGCTATCTCGACGATTCACAGCATTCAAAGGAACAGGTAATTGAAGAGTACGATGATTACGAAGAGGAGATCTACAAGAAATTTAAATTAAAAAAAGAGAAGACGAGTAAATTAAAAGCTGGAGTTTTTATCGAGTGGATGGCAAGTTTGTGTATCATGGGCTGTTTTGTGGCTAGCTTGACTGTTGAAGAACTTAGAAAGACTGTTATTTGGAAGTTGAATTTTTGGAAGTGGTGTATGTTGGGGATGGTGACTTTCTGTGGCATGTTGGCCACGAGCTGGTTGTTGCGCTTTATTGTTTTTGTCAATGAGATAAACTATATGATGAGGATAAAGGATCTGCCTTTTGTTCACTGTTTGAAGAGGAGTGTTCAGGTATTTATTTGGATTGGTCTAGTACTTCTTGTTTGGATTTGTTTGTTTAATCAAGGAGTTGAAAGATCTGAGCCTGCCAAAAAGATTCTAAAGTTGATAACGTGGACTCTTATTGCGCTTCTTGTTGGAACATTTTTCTGGCTTTTAAAGACTGTGTTGCTTGAAATTGTATCGTCTAAATTTCGGGTGCACGCATTCTTTGATAGAATTCAACTATTAAGCTTTCAAGGCTATATTTTGACAACCCTTTTAGGGCCTCCACTCATTGAGCAATGTCTGGGGGGTGGCTTAAGCTTCAGATATGGCAAAAAGTGTAAAAGGGTTAAGAACAGAAAATCGATTGACTTGGGAAAGGTCTACAAGATGAAGAAAGAAGAAATCTCAAGTTGGACTATGAAGGCTTTGGTAGACAGTGTGATAAATTTTGGTTTTCCTACTGCCTCCTATGATCAGGATGATGAGAATAATGAAGAAATGATTAGCAGTGAAATGGAAGCAAAGGCTGCTGCACGTCGCATTTTCGTGAATGTTGCTGAGGCTGGTCGCAAGTGAGAACAATATGGTTTGTTAAATGTATTTCCCAGCGTCTGATATTCTTTTTCTTTCTATGCAGATACATTTCTGAGGACGACCTCCGACGGTTCTTGCCAAGGGAGGAGCTCGACGTTGTGTTTCCTATGTTTGATGGACGGCAGACTGGACATATTGATATAAAATCTTTTATCGATTGGGTGGTAAGACAAATTCATTAAGTAGGAAGAACTCCATTGGAATAGCTGTTTCATTTTAACTTCAGAAAAATTCTATTAGCTCTACATGTCCTGGATGTTCTGCTTCTTCATGTTTTGGCTCCTAGCTACTCTTTTTCATACTTAAAAGATGGTGGGAGTTTTGGCAGTAGCATCGCAATGCTGATTGTCCATTTACTGACAGGTTGAAACTATAAGAAAATTTGACTACATGCATTCAATGTTCTGCAATTAAGTTTGTCTTGTTTTGAGTTCCGAAAGTGATTCTGCGATATCTTTACAGTTGGGGTTTTACAAGGAAAGGAAGAGGCTTGCTCAGAGTTTACATGACACCAGAATGGCAACTACACAATTGAATAAAGTCTTGTCAGTGATAGTGGTGGTTGTAACCATTGTTATCTGGCTTCTTTTGATGAATATTACCAAGTCGGAAACTATTGCCATATTCCTAACAGCTGCAGCTTTTGCATTTGGTAACACCTTTAAGACTATATTTGAGGCCTCTATATTTATATTTGGGGTGCACCCATTTGATGTTGGTGATCGTTGTGTTGTTGATGGCGTTCCTGTAAGTTTTTTTAACCTTCTTTTCCTTTCTTCTTCCGCTTGTTTCCTTTGTCACGATTGGAAAAATCTAACCAGCTTGCTTCACATGAAACTTGACAGCTCGTGGTTGAAGAAATGGATATCCTAACAACGGTTTTCTTGAAACTCGATAATGAAAAGATTTACTACCCAAACTCAGTTTTGGCTACAAAGCCCATCAGCAATTATTACAGAAGCCCTGATATGGGTGAATCTGTGGAGTTTTCAATTGATTTTAATACACCAATGGAAAAAATTGGGCTGCTAAAAGAAAAGGTTAAGAGGTAAGTTGATGGAACTCTTGCTTGAAAATATTTTCACCATTTGATAATTAAAATACGCCTCTACCCTTTTGAAAATCCTATCCACTTGCGATTGGTATTATTTTGTTGTGGTAGGTATTTGGAGACGAATTGCTCACACTGGTATCCAAGCCACAGTATTGTCTTGAGGGAAATGGAAGATGATAGTAAGCTAAAACTGATTATTTATTGCACTCATACCATGAACTTCCATGATTTTGCTGAGAAGATCAGGAGGAGGACTGAACTCGTAGTTGAAATGAAGAAGATTTTTGAGGAGCTGAATGTACAAATTAAGTTGATGCCCACAAAATGTCGGCAATGTCCAAGTGAGCGCCTCTTCTTGCTTTTATAACTGGAGTAGGTTAAAGGGTGATCACATCTTATCTTAGCCTTCCAACAGTGCCAAAACATACTTAGATATAAACAATAGCATCAAGGAATTTGTATTTCTTTAATATATTAAACTTCCCAAACTACTGCTTATCCCTTTATTCATATCTTTCTCTATTTTTTTTTCATTTTCTTCAGAATCCGAGCGGAGGTTCGTAGCTACGTACCTCCATGTTTGAGAAAATTATTGTTGCATTTCGTACTCTGGAGAAGTCATGTAATAATTATTGTTACCAAGTCAAATCTGCTGGAATTCATGTAAACGGCTATGTTGGTCCTGCACATTAGCCCCTGGAAAAGGGGAAAAGAGTCGGAAAATATTGCCATTTATGGTAATTGGAGTTGAATTATCCTTTGTTAGACTTACTTGAAGGGAAAGCATTCGATATAATCTACTACAAGTTGACGAGCCTAAATTCTTACGGGTAGAAGACATCGACGTCTTGTAATTTTTTTTTTCTTTTCTATATCAATTTTTTATAATTTAAAATCTTCTTTGAAGTTGTTTTGTTTATTTGAAATTATTTTATATTTTCTTTTCACTTTTTTAAATACTGACAAATTATATATATTGAACGCGAAAATTCAATCTGACTTCTCTCAAGTTCAAATGCTCTCGATTCATTTGAGTTTTTCAAAAGTAGACCACCATCTTGTTTTCAATTGGAATCCTTCTTCATCTTTTCTTGTCTTCATTATTCAAATTCTCTATTGTGAGTATTAACTTAACAATGATAACAACGTATCTTCTTCGAAACTTTAAATTGTATCGAAGAAAGACTAAGTTGTTCAATCTTTTGTATTTCAATTTACGCATTTTCTTGAAATGGATGAACTTAAATGTGCTTAAATTTCTTTAACACCTAGTTATACTTACACATTGACTTAGGGTTTAAATTGTAGACCTTTGTAACTTTGGAGCATCACTCTTGAATTGGTCCCACTATGCAACAATAAGACAAATTAACCTTATGAACAAAATAAAGTGAACCTTAATTTTTAACAAGTAACATAATTGTAAAAATATACCTAGATCAGGTTTGTTTCTTTGACAAATAACAATAGGTATTTCAAAATCACCAAAAATATCTTTACAAACCTCCATTTTTGAACTTAGGAAATCTTGCATCATCTCACGGGCAACAATTGTTGTAATAATTAACAACATTCTATATATATATATATATATATACACACACACACACACACACACACAAAACATTCTCTTATTATATATATATATATATAACTTAGTTTAAAATAGACACCAAAATTCAAAAATGCCCTAATTACAAACAATAGAGAGTAAAATTATCTTTCTCATTTTTCATTGATGATTGTAAGATGAGGTGTGTAAAAGAAATCTTATTTTTTAGATTGTCATTGATTGCTTCCTTCGCCCTCTCCACGACATCATAAAAATAACTTATTGTCGCCTTCTCATCACTATTAGGTAGACAAAATATTGTCACCAAAGGCACATAAACTCAGATAACAAATTGATATTCAGACTAAAATTCATCTTTACGTATAATTTTATAAACTTCTAATCCAACATTAGATCTATAATGCTAAGATACAACTTACTTATCACTTGTAAACATTTGCCTCAACTCCTTCTTTATCATAACAAAATACTGAAGTGATAAGAAATTAGTCACAAATTTTGTAATAACAGGACGACACAAATTTCTACCATTGGTGAAACCCTTTCTCATCAAGTTTAGGACCCATAAATAATTATAGATAAACTTATTCTTCTTTTTTGCTTTATTCACAGTTTCATCAATGATATGAAAGTGTCTAACATCTCCTATATTTTTTAACATCAAGTCTATACAATGTGCAATACAAGGAATCCAATAAAAAGAATTATACATGCTTTACAATCATTTTCTAGCTACTTTGTAAGTAGAATCATTGTCAATAATAAATTAAACAATGTTTTTTATCCAATTTTACTAACAACTTCATTAAATATTTGAAACAGAGTATAAGTATTTTAATAGATTTCAAAGACATTGTCTCCTTAGCAGAATAAGCCCAAAAAATTAACAACAGGCATCTTTTTTTTTCCCGTCCAACTATCACATATGATTGAACACCCATAAGTTATTATTCTTCATCCAAATAATTGTTTATCATAAATTGAGTTAGTTAGAAGTTTACCTCTAAAGTTATTAATTAAAGGAGCTTTATATATTGGATCGTACAAGGCAATAATATCCACTAAAGATTGGTAGTAATAAGATTGGGCAGCATTGAATGATATACCTGAATCATACCACCATCTAACCATTATCATATATATATTATAACCAGCTTCTTTAGATTGTAAGGCATTATAGATTAAAGGCTGAGCTTCAAGAGTTGTTTGTAGTGTTAAAAAGTTAAATACACGTCTTATTCATTTTCTCACATTAGGTGCAACATTCCCTTTATGTTGGGTAGGAAAACTTCTTTCAATATCCTCACTATCCTCTTGACCACAAGAAAAAGAAATTCTACTACCAATTCCATAATTTAATCTTTGTCTTTTATTTTTCTTATACTGATAATCTTCAAACAAAGTTTTCATTTACCATTTTACGTCATGACTCTCTTTCTTACAAAACCCAACATCACCTTTGATCGCAGTTAAATTCTTTTTTAATCTCGTGATTCCCCACCTTTTAAACATTTGTTATATTACAAACAAATAATATGGTTATTCATTATAAGAACCAATTTAGCATAAGCTCAAGCTAGATCGTTGAATCTTCTTAAAGTGGCTGAATTATCCAGAGTACTTGAACTTTCCTTTATTTATTTGTAAAAAAAGAAGAAGATATATATCAAAATTAACTTAATAACGTCATATCAAAATAAATTTATGTAAAATAATATGAAGAAATGAAGTAACAACATTTTCTTGATAATCATATTATATAGACATGTAAGTTTATAAATGATTCCTAAAAAAAATTCAATGCTTAAGCACATTTTATCCAAGAAATTCTCATGTTGAGTTATTATATAAATTCACAACTATAACCTGATTTGTGTTATTACATAATTTATGTTGAGCACCGTTTCCAGAACCCAACTTCGGATCATGAACGTGAGCTTAATCCTATAGAATTTCCTTGACCATCATCGGTTCATCTTCTTGCTTTGATACCACTTATGTTGGACACTGCTTGCTTCCGGAGCCCAACTCTTGCGAATATCATTATACTTAACTTGAGCGTGCATATTACCTTGTAGGGTTATTGCCATAAACTCTTATTAGGCATCATCCCACAAGGGTGGTGTGCCCAAAAGTAGTCAAACATCAAAACAATCTTATTACTTCTAACTTAACCCTTTTTTTACAAGGAAGTCAAAAAGAACGTACACAATCAAATTCTGCTTCAATCTATAATTTCATTACTCAAGCAATAGAGTTTGATAAACTTTCTTTACATATCAAAAGCCACACCATGGGCTTATTACAAAAATACAAAATAACAAATGAAGCAATTCCTTTAGGCTCTTGATCACTTGATCTCCTAGCTATAACCTGAGGATGGGATAGAGAGGGGGTGAGCTTGAAAGCTCGTAGGTAACAATTTATAATGAAGAATAAGCAAAATCATTGAAATGTGTCATTTTTCATAGAAATTTATAAAAACGCATATTTCTTAATTTTTCAAACAAATTCACAATCTTAATCAAAATCATAGTTCGAAAATCATCACACAACACTCAATTTTGCACCATTCATGACTATGCAAAGATGCAATGCACAAATAAATGGCTCGAGAGTTTCGTGGAACAAAACGGATAAACTGAAGTTTATACCGTGAACAAAACGAGTTCGATTTCTCAGGATCTCGTGGCCTCAAGCGGGCAGACGGGAGAAGGCTATATCTCGACGTGCACGTGACTAACAAAACGTTCCTCTCTTGCTCAATCACAAACAAATTTATGCTCAAATCATTTCATCATACTTTCATGCTTTTTCTTCTTTTCCGAATACACAAAATGCCATGAATTTTCTAATGCATAACATAGAATGTTTCAATGCATTTCCATCTTTATTTTGAAATTCATCAACAAAATTCATATACGAAAACATGTAGCAATTTTGCAAATCATTCAAAAGCAACAAAAGCAACATTTATGAAGTACTTGAAATCATTCTTGATTTAGAAGAAAGCATTAATGGCTCATTACTAAATTATAAACATGAAACCCACCTTGATTGTCTTACTTAAAGACTTGACTTGCTCAAAATGCTTCTTCTTTTGTTTCTCTTGTCCCTCTTGATCCTTTTATACAATAACAAAAATTCCACTCAATAGGGTTTTTAATTGAAAATCCCTCAAAGCACAATCACTAAACTTGGTTCTAAAATACTTAAACCCAAACATTTACTAAACTCTATGAACTAAAATCCTTCCAAAAACCCAAAGGATTCAACATGATCTTACCTTCATTCTTCACCAAATGAAGGGATCTTTAGTTTAAAAGAAAGCTCTTCTCTTCCTCTACCTTTTTCTCTTCTTGAACAACCTCAAAATCTCTCTTGAAGGCTAAGGGAATTAAAACCCTAGCTTGTTTTCTCTCTTTCATTCTTTTTCATGTTTTCTCTCTTATCTCTTTTCTCATCTACACATTTTGCTTCTCCAGAATCTTCTCATTCACATTTCCTCCTTTATTTATAAGCAAGACAATACTTCTTCCAATTATGCCCTTAATGAGTCTAAAAAGTTCATTTCACCCTTCCTCATAAGCTTATGTTCTTTGAAACTTAAGTGTCTTGTCACAAATACCCTTAAACATTCTGACATAACACTTTCTTCTAGAAAACTGATATTCATTGTCTTAAGTTTCTAATGCCACCAAAATCATTCAATATGGTTTAATGATTCCAAAGATATACTTCAAATATTTTTGGACTGCTCTTGCCCAAAACAGTATACTATGAACAACTTCCATCCAGAACTTGAAAGTCTGAGGGACTGAATTACAATTCACTTCCTTCAGATAATTTGTAGCTTTATGTCTTTGGTTTACCACAAATTAGCAATCATCACATTTGAATTTCTACAGATCAAGATATCATCAAAATACTATGTTTAGTGGAATAACAACAGTTCGTAATACTTAAGAGCACACTCACCGTACCTGTCCCACCTTTTCACTCAATTTTTCTCAATTCATTTCATATGGCTATGATTTCTGTTGGAGGTGTAGATCAATGTCTTACGAGTCCAATGGTTTAAGAATCAAGTCGTTTGGGTGTCTAGAGAAGAAGTTATGGCCAAAGAATCAAATCTGGTTTTGTCCTTACTCATAGCAACCTATCTTGGTACAATTGCCATAACTTTTCCTACAGATGTCGGACTAAGATTATCCTAGAACGACTCGAAAGAGGACTTCAAGATCTACAGCTTTCATGAAGATCTCAAAGACCAATTCTACCTTCTGTGTTTTCTTCTTTCTTACCTTTGCATCGTCTTACTTCTGCTTCGTCTTACTTTTGCTCCGTCTTACTTTTGCTCCTTCTTACTTTGCTTTCGTCTTACTCTTGCTTTGTCTTACTTCTGCTTTATCTTACTTCTGCTTCATCTTACTTTGCTTTTGTCTTACTTTCCTTCGTCTTACTTTCATTTCGTCTTACTTTCCTTTCGTCTTACTTTGCTTCGTCTTACTTTCTTTTCGTCTTACTTTCCTTTTATCTTACTTTGCTTCGTCTTACTTTCCTTTCGTCTTACTTTCCTTTCGTCTTACTTTTGCTTCGTCTTAGATGAACAGTAACTTCATCTTACTTTTCCTTTCATCTTACTTTTGTTTCGTCTTAGATGAACAATAACTAAGACGATAGGATGAACAGTAACTTCGTCTTACTTTTCCCTTCGTCTTACTTTTGCTTTGTCTTAGATGAACAGTAACTAAGATGATAGGATGAACAGTAATTTCATCTTACTTTTTCTTTCATCTTAGTTTCCTTTCGTCTTACTTTTGCTTCATCTTAGATGAACAATAACTAAGACGATAGGATGAACAATAACTTCGTCTTAGTTTTTCACTCTCCATAGTAACTCCACTTATAACGCATATAACTTTCAGCTCAGATGTCCAAAATTTTCATACTATATACCATTAGAAAGATAAAAGAAATCCATAACTCTCCAGAGGCAACTTTGCTAAAATCTATTTATATCAATCCCAAATTTACCCCTAAAGTCTGAAAATGAATTTTATATTCATACACTAATGTACTACACCCAATACTTAACTTCATGACAAATTTTGAGACTCTTAGAGACAGAATTGAAATTTGATGTCTGCATAAGAAATGTAGCCACATATCTCTAGTTTAATCCAAATTAAGAATCATCTCGTTTGGATCATTAGAGAAAACGTTGTGGCTAACAAACCGAAGCACACTCAGTGAACATTTTTCCATATCAACTCTTTATTTTAAAATCTTTCCTTAACACAATTTATACCAAGATCACCCTTTTCTACTTCATTTACTCCTCATTCTCCACTTAATTTCAAATCAATATCATCCATAAGGAGAGTTATAAACCATGATTAATCGTGAGCACTACTAACAGAATATACACATATATACCTATCCTTCTTCACTTACTACACACATTCAACTTCCTTTTTGCTTCCACTTCACTTCTAACTTTCACCTTGATTGTTCCCATTTCAACATCTCTTACCCACCAAAAACACCAAAGCAAAACAAAAATCTATCCACATTCCTCATTCAGTAGTTCTAACTTCTAATAAAACGTTTGGGGTCCAACAATTTAACCATAAATTCACAACTATAACCTGTTTTGTGTTATTACATAATTTAACCATAAATTCACAACTATAACTTGTTTTGTGTTATTACATAATTCATACATAAAATCACAATTATAACTCATTTTATGTGAGTATAATTCAACCATAAAATCATAACTATAACTCATTTTTTATATTACATAATTTAACTAGAAATTCACAACTATATATAACCCATTTTGTGTGATTAAATAATTCAAATAGAAACACACAACTATTACTCATTTTGTATGATTACATAAGTCAACCATAAAGTCATAACTATTACTTATTTTGCAGGATTACATAATTCAACTATAAACACAACTGTAAATCATTTTATATAATTACATAATTTAATCATAAACTCACAACTATAACTCATTTTGTGTAATTATATAATTCAACTATAAATTAATTTATTTTATATGATTACACAATTCAATTTATAACCCATTTTATGATAACTACTTTGTGACAATATATAACCCAATTTGTGCACAAAATAATTGCACAAAATAATTTTGATCTTTAATTCACTAATTATTCTCTGTGATTTTGACACTAATTTTAATCAATAAAGACATGAGACAACATAATATATTATTCAAAATTTGAGATCCAAAACAATACAAAATTTCAATTCATGTTGCTGAAATCCTAGAAACACATACGTGAGATAAAAAACACACATTCAACAAACAATAGTCACAACACATAACACATGGTTGACATTTGACAATCTTAAGGCAACTAAAACTAATATTAGTATAAATTACTGGGAATTTCCTTATGGATTCAGTCTACATCGTATAAAAAAATTGCTTGATATTTACATGCGTGTTGTTATTGAGTTATGCAAAGAGATCAGTTCTCTACTTGCAAATATTCTTGAAGAGCCACATAATGGATGCATAAATAATGCAAAATAGCATTACAACTTAAAATCATTCCCTCTTAAATTAAAGAGAACCTGAATATATTCATCTAAATTAAAAAGATGCATATGAAAAATACTAACTACATAAGCAAATTACATCCCAGTAAGTTTAAGAATAAGATAATACTAGTGTAAGCTCCTTTTATAAGAGAAAGTATTAAAAAGAAGAATATTCATAAAAACATTTTATATTTTCTTCTCTCACATCAACCTACAAGTTAAATGGGTTAAGCTTATCACACACTGCCTACTTTACTTTTGAATTGAAACTCTCTAAGGATAAGAAGGGCATAATCTTGTGATTGGACTTTGACATAAGCAGGAACATTGACCCATCACTCGTCTACATCTAATGAAGTTGTGACCATTTTTTAAGCTTTTATACACTAGATTTTGGTTGGGAATTAATTTTGGATTGTAATGTCAAGTGATAAATAAATTGGGTTTTGGATACCATAGTTCTTTTTTTAATTAATTTGATTGGTTATTGTGATTTATTATTAAAAATTGAAATTTGAGGTATTATATATCCAATAAAAATTAACAAAGAAAATAACACACATATATAAAGATTTTATAACTCAGTTTATATATATATATATATAAAGAATAATGAGTCATCAATTTGATGATTTTCATGATCTTCATAGTTGATATAACCTAATTTACTTATGTACATCAAAATTATTCATTGGGTTTATAGAGAAATAAGCCATAGTCACTCATGAATTAAATAAGAATATGTTAATCAAGAAGAATAAAGTGAGATATTCAAATTTTGTAAATAATTGCATGAAAAAGATTAAAAAAATCTAATATCTTGAATTTTAAGTTAATTAGTTTTTTAAATCAATTATCGAAGAAAATTAGAACTTACGGTAAGAAGAAAATTGTATTCTTCTCATAAAGATAATATAACCTACAGCTACTTATAGGAAAAACTTGTAACTATCAGTTCACAAAAAATTATGTTACAAAGCTAACAAATTCCTAATTATTCTTTACTATGTATGATTGCATGTCTATATGAGTTAACATATATACTTTCATCATTCTCTTAAGTTGAATAAAAAATGCAGCTTAGGCAACAAATAACATAATCTGAAGTAGGAAAAGATGTTATGAATATATCAAATATTTTTTTTGAGATTAAATGTGTAAGAAAAGAACAAAAGAACAAAGCCTTTTTGTATCCATCCCGAACAAGATGGTGGTCTATGTCAAGGTATTTAGTATGTTTATGGAAGATAAAATTTCTTGTAATATACAAAGCTGCCTTATTATCGCACCAAAGAGAGAAAAGAGATGGAATGGAAATTTGAAAATCTATTATAAGATAAGAGATCCATTTAAGTTCACATGTTGTGGATGCTATGAAAGAGTTTGACATAGATTCTAGAAATAAACAATAATCATATGTAGAATTTGTAAAACCAATTAAGTATAGTTACGAAGTAAATTTACAATTTCATTGGTAAGAAGCCCATATAGTGACCTTCATAATCGACCTACTTCATCTGGTTTAGCTTTAAGACATCCTTCTAGAAGTATCATGTACATCAAGGTGGCATGTAAAAATGTGTTATTTACATAAAGTTGATAAAGAGGGAACATGTTTGAAGAAGATACAATAAGTAAAATTTGGACAGTCATAACTTTAGCTATTGGGCATAAACTATCCATATAATCGATGCCCTCAATTTGATTGTAACCTATTACTATCAATCTACCTTTAAAATGATCAATACTGTCATTTGCTTTAAGTAGCTAAGTAACCTCCCAAGTTTATTAGCTTCTAAAGCATCCAACTCTTTTTGCATGGCCTATAACCAATCAACACTACATTTTGTTTGATTTTAGGATTAGGGCTCTTAAATACTTGATAATTTTGCTAAATACACATATATTAAGGTGTGAGGATGTGTGATTGGTAAAAAATATTAGGCTAATGAACAATGGCAGCAAGCAATCATAAAGAACAATCAACATTGGAGAAAAAATCATTAAGCCAATTTAGCTTAGTTCTAATTAAAGTACTTTTACTTAAACGTGTAGCTTGTGGTTTTGGTTGGACAGGTACATATGTAGGATAATCGTTATAGATTATACCTTTATAAGTTTTAGTTTTAAGGGAATGCATTGTTGAGTTTATATTATCTAGAGAAAGGTCAACAAAGATATCTTTGATTAAAAAGTAGGGGTTAAAAAGGTCTCATTAGTTATAACAATAAGTAAAAAGGTCTGATTTATGAAGATGGTGAAGTATTTTGGTAAGGATATATAGTTTCATAAAAGATAAACATATCAAAATATCAAGATGGATTATGTATCTAGATTATAAAAAGCTTGAAAGCTTTCTATTTGAAAGTGTAACCAAAGAATAGACACTTATATGATATGGAGTCAAGTTTATCTTTAGAAGATTTAGTGTTTATGGCATAACATAAGTAGCCAAACATTTTTAACTACCAAACCTTTCATATATGTTTCACACATCTAGTTTTTTCCATCATGCAAGCATATAGGTATAGATGTATTAATAAGAGTATGTTCAAGAAAATTAAGGTTAATGCATATGTGATTCAAAGCATTGCTATCAATAATCTAATAGCCATAATCCATATAATCAAAATAAAAGAATGAATGTTAGAATATAATACCTGCAAAATCATGTTCAAAATTCATTGAAATTGGATCATTAGCCTCCTTTCCTTTCATAAGTTTTGACAGTTCCTTAATCCATTTTCCATATTCACTTTATCTGCTCCATTAGCCATGTCTGTCATCCAAGACTTTCCTATCATATGTTTTTCCTTATATTCTAGTAGCTATTTATACCAGTCAGGATAACCATACAATTTAAAGCACGTATCCCTTAATTGACGTTTTCTATTACAATAGTCATAATGGAGCTTGCTTTTATGCATAAATCCTCTTTTCTCTACATTATACCTTCTAGCAATCTTTTTTATTGTCAGATTGCCCTTTTTCCATCATTGCACTAACTTCAACTCCCTCTTAAATTACATTTTAGATGTCTTTCTATCATTCAACTCATAACAACATAGAGTATGCCTTAGTAACATTTTGACAAATGATCTATGACAAGAATTTGATTCCTTAATAAGATCATAGCTGTCATTCGGGCCTATGAAAAATTGCACCAGATGATTAAACTCATTTAGATGAGTTATTTTCTTTACTTATCCACATTTGCATTTTGATATTGGCACAAGAAAGATTAAATCATCTTACAAACACTTCAACTTTGTGAAACACTTCAACATAGTCATATTTCCTTACTATATTGAGTTAATTTTCTTTTGTAAGTACAGTCTAGGACCATTACTTTCCGCAAACATATATTCTATCTCAATCCATAATTCTTTAGTAGTTCTTGCATAATAAAGGCTTCAAAGATCGCCTTATATATTGACTTTAATATCCATGAGATCATCATGCAATCCACATGCTTCCATTGATCAAAATTCAATGTCCATTTTATTGTTTAACGAAATAAAACTATACTCTTTAATTGTCTAGTTATAAATTTTGCAAGAATATTGGAGTTAGAGGAGGCCAAAAAAAAGTCTAGTTGGCTTAGATTGAAGTAAATTGGCTCGACATGAGTTGATCAAGATTTGTTTTTTTTTTTGAAATTTTGAGCTTCAAAAAGCTCGATCTAGCTTGAATCCTAAAAATTTCATTTAAAAGGACATCTTCTTAGAAAAATAAAGTCATTTGAATTTTTAAAAATAAAAAAATTAAATTTGATCGAGTTTGAAATGAACTTCAGGCAGAGCCTAGCCATGAAAATAGAATTTTGAGCCAATTTTAGACCTAGGAGGGCTTGAGTTATCACGACTCATTGTCAAGCCTAATTGGGGCTTTTGTAAGGATTTACGATTCTTGTAATAGCAATGTTGAGTTTTCAGTTCATATAATTTATATAATTAATTAAATTAATTTATATTCACTTCACGACTCATTTTCAAGCCTAATTGGGGCTTTTTGTAAGGATTTACAATTCTTGTAATAGCAATGTTGGGTTTTTAGTTCATATAATTCATATAATTAATTAAATTCATTTATATTCACCAATAATTCTTCAATTCTTTTAAATCTATCTTCTAGAATAATTTATCATGCAATCCACTTGTTTCCTTTGATCAAACTATATAGGCCCTGTTTGGAAAACATCTGATAGCTAATAGCTGATAGCTGATTTTATTAGCTGTTAGCTGATAGCTGATTATATCAACTGATTTGACCAGCGGATTGCATTAGCTGTCTGTTAAAGATGTTTGGTAAAATTAGCTGTAATTAAACAAGATAATCATACTTACTACTGAAGATCCATATTTGAGTGGACTTCGAAGATCTACCAAGAAAGTATCCCACATTCCACATATGCAAGGAATCAGATTTGTTGCTGCAATACAATAATACCTGGGTATCACCATACGAACTAGAAGGCGACTGGGCAGATGCTGAATCTGAATTTCCACTCGGCTGGGGTGGACTTGTTCGAAATGCAAGGAATCAGATTTGTTCGAAATGCTGAATCTTGTTGAAGAAAACATGCTAGCACTAGGCATAATCTTGTTGAAGAAAGCAGTCGAAGAACAAACAGACAGAAACGTTAAGAAGAAAACCCTCAACAAACAAACAGAAAGGTTAAGAAGAAAACCCTAAATCTCGACAAACAAACAGAAAGGTTAAGAAGAAAATCATGGATGAGTTACCGACCTGATTCATGACGTTGGGGTAAGCTTCAAGAGGAACCCACCTCTTAGCAGAAATCGACTCCTCAATGGCCCTTGGGACTGATCAATGACACCGAAATCGACTTCAAACCTTCTCTCTATTTGGTCGACACTCCGTTGATGCGTGGGAGTGAACGAAAGAAATATTTTCCGACGATCGATCGCGTGTGGGTGAGCGGTGAGAAAGGAACGAAAGAAGGAGAAGACTCTGGAGACTTGGAGAGATGAGAAGTGAGACGCGAGGAGAGGGCATTTTGGAGATTCGGCTGAAAACAAATCAGCTTATTGCGTGAAACGCTCCTCTTTGGAGCTTGTTGAAAAATAGCTGATTGGGTTGAATCAGCCAACCCAATCAGCTATTTACCAAACAAGCTTATGAATTTTTTTTAGCTGGTCAACCAGCTAAATTAAGTTGACCAGCTAAAAAAGAGCTGATAAGCTCTTTACCAAACACACCCATAGTCTTGATTTGTCATGAGACACTTTCCATCTATGAATCCAAGCTGCACCATTGCTCCGAGAATAATTATCTTTCCCCTACTACAAGCTAGATAGTTGTTTCAAACTAGAAAAGAAGTCACAAGGATGATTCAGGATGGTTTGAAAAGTTGAATGATTACAACTTTTCAAACTAGAAAAGTTGTAATCATTCTCGTAAAGATAATAATACAACCTACCATCTATTTATATAAAAAAAAATTGCAACTGTCGGCTATCAAAAATCTGTTACAAAACTAACAAATTTCTAATTAATCTTAATCATACATGACTGAATGTACAACTTTCACGAAAGGAGCTCGCCTTATGCATGATTGGGAAGGGAATATATTAAACTGAAGTAGATGAAAACTACGAGTTAAAATGGAAGTATGAAGCATACGAACTCGTCTTATGCATGATTGGGAATGGAATATATTAAATTGAAGTAGATGAACCTATGAGTTAAAATGGTGTAGGTTAAGAGTAAGTTGAAAATGGCAGAGGCACGTGCTAGATTCCTATGAATAAATTTTTATACAAGTTAAAAGGAAAGTAGGACTCGGAATGTTAATATAGTTTATTCCAGGCGTGAAAGCGATTTGAAGTTGTCTTTATCAACATTTAGGAATCCGAATATCAAAATTAGCCAGGCTGTTGAAACATGCATGTCCGAGTCTCTTGAACACGTTTGGGCCAACATGAAATCAAGGTGAAAATGTTGATAATTTTTAATATCTAAGTTGAGTATGATGTAATAAGATGTACGATCGAACAAGAGGTAACTTCGATCTGTTTTAATTGGTCCCTCGTATCAAGAAACGGAAAAACAAATTCTCCTTTTGCAAACCACTGGAGTTTCCTCTGTTTGCCACAGCTTGGTCAACGTCTAGTCTGGTGATTTCCAAATCGCTGTCTTATTTCTACTGTGCTCATTGTTCACCAAGTTGGCACTGAATGTCTGAAAATGATGCCCATATCATGTTTTTCTTTTCTTGCTTTGTTTCAAGTTGGAATGTAGCTTGTTTACTCACACTTTTGAACTTGCTCCTAAGTCCTAACTAACTACTCATTCCGCTGTTTACTTTGTGTTGAAATATAAATGTAAATAGTTATTTAATGTTAATTTCTGTTATAACATAATACTTAGCTGGATACTTAGCTTACATTCTCATATGTAAGCTTTGTATATAAATTTTCATTGTATTCGTGTAACTACCTTTAGCTGGATACTTAGCTTACATTTTCATATGTAGTTAGCTGTGTATATAAGTTTTCATTGTATATAAGTTTTCATTGTATTCGTGTAACTACCTTTTCAGAAATGAATGAGAGTTCTTTCATTCACGATATTATATCTCACAACAGAATGCTTAGCTGGATGCTTACCCAACATTTTCATACGTAGTTAGCTTTGTATATAATAACAGAAAAAAAAAAAAACCTTTACAGATAGCTTCCATTGTCATATGTAGTTAGCTTTATATATAAGTTTTCAATGTATTCGTGTAACTGAATGAGAGTTCTTTCGTTCACAATATTATCTCTCACCTATTTTCACATCTGAACACTTTGTCTGTGGTTTCCGAGTTTTGATGGAAGGTCAAGATCAGAGAGGCCATGAAGGTGAAGGAGAACTGGCTATAATTATCTCAAGTAATGGAGAAGCCCCAGAAATCAACGGTGACAAAAAACCCAAAAAAGTGTCTTCTTCAAAGGAATCATGGCCAGCAAGTCCAGATATTTCAGAAGACGAGCCAACAAAGAATAAACCGGTTATAGAAGATCACGTTGGTCCAAGCTATTCTCATGACTGGGGTTCTCCTGGAGACCAGGATGACGATAACGATGAGGAGATCTACGAGAAAGTTAAATTGAGAAGAAGGAAGCAAAAGAGAGTAAAAGTTGGGATTTTTATCGAGTGGATAGCAAGTTTGTGTATCCTGGGCTGTTTTGTGGCTAGCTTAACTGTTGAAGAACTTAGAAAGATTGTTATTTGGAAGTTGCAGTTTTGGAAGTGGTGTATGTTGATGACGGTGATTTTCTGTGGTATGTTAGCCACTAGCTGGTTTCTGCGTTTTATTGTTTTTATCAATAGGAGGAACTATAAGATGAGGATAAATGATCTGCCTTTTGTTCACTGTTTGAAGAGGAGTGTGCAGGTATTTATTTGGATTGGTCTAGTACTTCTTGTTTGGGTTTGTTTGATTAATCAAGGAATTGAAAGATCGGAGTCCGCCAAAAAGATTCTAAAGTTGATAACATGGACTCTTGTTGCGCTTCTTGTTGGAACATTTTTGTGGCTTCTAAAGACTGTATTGCTTGAAGTTACTTCGTCCAAATTTCGGGTGGATGCATTCTTGGACAGAGTAATAGAATCAATCTTTCAAGCCTATATTTTGGAAACCATTTCAGGGCCTCCGCTCACTGAGCTAAATTTGGCGGGTGGCAGCTCCACATATGCCAAAAAGGAAAGGGTTAGGAATAAAAAGTTGATTTTGGAAGAGTTTCTTAAAAAGCAGAAAGAAGAGATCTCAAGTCGGAATACGAACGTTTGGGTAGAGAATGTAATAAATGGTGATTTTCGTACTGCCTTGTATGATCAGGATTATGAGATTACGGGGGAAGTGATTAGCAGTGAAACGGAAGCAATTGCTGCCGCATATAAAATTTTCAGGAATGTTGCTCAGCCTGCTTGCAAGTGAGAGAATCTTTGGTTGTTATGAATATCATGCTGTTAAATATATTTTCCTGTGCCTGATATCCCTGCTATGATTTTTTCTTTCTATGCAGATACATTTCTGAGCATGATCTGCGACGGTTCTTGCCAAGGGAGGAACTCGACGTTGTATTTCCTATGTTTGATGGATGGCAGACTGGACGTATTGACAGAAAATCTTTGGCCGATTGGGTGGTAAGACAAATTCATTAAGTAGGAAGAACACCGTTAGGAATTGTGGTTTCATTTTAACTTCACAAAAATTCTCTTAGCTCCATATTGCCTTGGATGTTCTGGTTTGCAAGTTTTAGCTCTGCTCCCAGCTTTGTTACTGTTTTCTATTTCTGTATGGATTACGCGACAACAAAAGAAATGTTTTAGGTCTTGTACTTTACTAAAATGTGGTGGTTATCACTTTTTGATGGGTAAATTCTAACATCGTGAAGTTAGCATATTAAACCTTGTCGCTACTAAATGCTTATAAATTGATTCTTACCATATTTGATACAGCACAATTCAGCTCGTTACGTCAACTGCTAATTGTCCGTAACTCAACATCTTTATTTTCTTACCTAGAGGTTATATCAGTGGATTAGATTCTTGGAGTCATTGTAATTAATTCAACTGCAGATAATAGACATAAAAATAATACCTTCTCAAATTCTTTGTGCTATCAGAGAGCCTATCTATGAAGAACAATGACTAAACTTTTCTTTCCCCTCTTCATCTTTAATCATTTTTACCCTTCATCTTAATTGTTTCCCTTCTGCCCTTATTACATCATGGGCATTTTTCAAAACTCTTCTCCATCACCAAACTCATCCATCGTGTTTGCGACAACCATCATCATGCTTCAAGATAACTCAGTAGTCTAATCTCTCTTAATGCTTCCCTCTAGATTACCTTCAAGCTTGCAGAAAAATGGAATAAAATTTTCTCTGTGGAACTATCAAATGACAATCTACTGTTTAATTATGGACATCTTGGTTATGTTGATGGATCAAATTCCTGTCCACCATACACTGATCCTTGGTATTCCCTTTGGACTCGTAAGGATCGCCTTGTGTCCGAACCTTGGTATTCCCTTTGATTCATATGGATCACCTTGTGCTTCTCACTATTGTCACTAGCTCAATTAGCCCAATAATCAATTATAACACTTACCTTAGCTGATGCCTGGAACAAACTGGAATCCAGCTTTGCCAATTACTCCAACAGCAGTATGATATTATTCATTAGGTGGGAGCATTACCCGTACATGAGTAGAGGAAAAATTCTAGTTGATGATCTAGTACATATTGGCATCATCGCAATGATGATCAAATGATGTCCTTTACTCTGATTAACTATTTGATGGAGGATAAAGTACATGGATCTTTAACCTTATAAGGCGGACAAAAAGTTGGCAATAGTATTGGGATGCTGATTGACTTTTTACTTACAGCTTGAAATAAGTTTGTTGAACTCTTATCAATTTGTTCCGACTTACAACGACAATGTATTTACAGGTGAGGGTTTACCAAGACAGGAAAGTGCTTGCACTCGCTTTAAGTGACACTAGAGTGGCAATTAAACAGTTGAACAAAGTCATGTCGGTGATTGTGGTGGTTGTAACCATTATTATTTGGCTGCTTTTGATGAAAATTACCACTTCAGAAACTATTGCAATATTCCTAACAGCTGCAGCTTTTGCATTTGGAAACACCTTTAAGACTATATTTGAGGCTTCTATATTTATATTTGCGGTGCACCCATTTGATGTTGGTGATCGTTGTGTTGTTGATGGAGTTCCAGTAAGTTTTTTAACATTCTTTTCCTTTCTTCTTCTACCCGCTCCCTTTCATCATACGACTTTGAAAAAATCTAACCTGCTTGTTTCACATGAAACTTGACAGCTCGTGGTTGAAGAAATGGATATCCTAACAACAGTTTTCTTGAAACTCGATAATGAAAAGATTTACTACCCAAACTCAGTTTTGGCTACAAAGCCCATCAGCAATTATCACAGAAGCCCTGACATGGGTGAATCTGTGGAGTTTGCAATTGATTTTACAACACCACTGGAAAAAATTAGCGTGCTAAAAGCAAGGGTTAAGAAGTAAGTTGATGCAGTCATGTTTCTCCTCTATCTTCTATGAACGCAGAATCTCACCAGACAACATTATCTTCAAAAGTAGTATAGCAGATTTTCTTCATTTCAGCTATAGGAATAATAACTTGAAGAACCTATCATTGTGAAAAAATCTTCTTTAAATTTAGTCTCAGTATGTGGATTTCTTGAGCAACTTGTTACTGGTATTATTTTCCAAACAAAAACTTGTCACTGGTATTATTTTGTTGAAAGCTTGGTCTTGTTCTTGCAGGTACTTGGAGATGAATCCCGTATACTGGCATCCAAATCACAGTATTGTGTTGAAGGAAACAGAAAATAATAGTAAACTAATGATGATTATTCATTGCAATCATACAATCAACTTCCAAAATTTTGGTGAGAAGAACAAGCGAAGGACAGAACTGATACTTGAACTGAAGAAAGCTTTTGAAGAGCTAGACATACAAAGTTGTTGACCTCAAAATGCAGCAGGAAAATGTTGGAAGCTAAACATGATTCATGAATAGTTCATGAGTTAGGAATACGAATGGCTCATGGAGTTACGAATATGAATAGTTCATAGAATTTGAAGATGAGTGGTTGTGCAATTTATGAGTATTATAATTAGGTACTTGTAATAGTTTTATTGCATTGATGAGAGAAGTATGTATAAATAGAGATGTAGCGAGGAGTTTGTACGATGAAGAGTGTGAGCTGAAGAAAACAGAGAGGAAAGCAGTGTTGTGATACAGAGTTGGTGAGAGTCTCTATAGTACTGTCTTTTTTCAGCAAAGAAGTTATATTTTCTTCTCCATATATATATCCTTGTGTGTGTTAGATTTGAGTGTTTCTAAACAAAAGAATTTTCAACATATTGGTATCAGAGCTAGAGAGATTAGAGAAAATGGCCAACAACATTAACTATGTTCCATTTCAAGTACCTCGTCTAACAAAAGAGAACTATTCAACTTGGTGTATTCGGATAAAGGCTTTGTTGGGTTCGCAAGATGCTTGGGAGATAGTAGATAAAGGATATGTGGAACCAGAAGAAGAAGCCATTTTGAATCAGGCATAAAAAGATGCTTTGTGTAATACAAGGAAAAAAGATAAAAAAGCTCTCAGCATAATCCATCAAGCAATTGATGATGGAACGTTTGAAAATAATCTCTAAGGCAGAGACTGCCAAACAAACATGGCAAAATTTGGAAAACACATATAAAGGTGTTGATCAAGTGAAGAGAGTAAGGCTTCAAACGTTGATAGGAGAATATGAAGCCTTACATATGAATGAATTTGAGTCCATCTCAGATTGTTTTACAAGAGTTCTCAAAGTGGTGAATGATATGAAGAGATATGGTGAGAAGAATCCAAATAGCCAAGTTGTCGAAAAGGTTCTTCGCTCGCTTGATGAAAAATTCAATTTCATCATTGTAGCAATTGAGAAGTCAAAAGATTTAAGCATAATGACAATTGATCAACTCATGGGTTCCTTACAAGCCCATGAAGAAAAGCTTCTACGGAAGAAGAAAGAGCTCATCGAGCAGTCATTGCAAACAAAGCTTCAACTAAAGATAGGTGATAATCAAGAAAAGGGTCAAAATGGACGAGGACGAGGTCACGATAAAGGTCGTGGACGTGGAGGTTCACGCGGACGTGGACAGCGAAGATATAACAAAAGTCAAGATGTTGGTCAACACACTAATTCCTCACGAGGCCGAGGTTAAGGTCATGGGAATTACTCAAGGTCGAATGGGAGACAAAATGATGATAAAAGGTATTTCAAAAGCCAAATTGAATGTTTCAATTGTCATAAGTTTGGTCATTATGCTTGGGAATGTAGAAATAAAGTTGATGAGGAGGAGATTAAAAATGAGCACACACTACTTCTTATATGCAAATCTGATGAGAGCAACGAAAGCAATTTTTGGTATCTTGATA
The DNA here is from genome assembly GCA_026770325.2 of Erythroxylum fimbriatum. Lineage (NCBI taxonomy): Eukaryota > Viridiplantae > Streptophyta > Magnoliopsida > Malpighiales > Erythroxylaceae > Erythroxylum > Erythroxylum fimbriatum. The sequence continues at coordinate 82,590 of JANZLH020000010.1, read as the reverse complement.
GTAGCGCGAGTAATCACATGTGCGGGCGCAAATCATTATTCATGGAGCTTGATGAATTGATAAGCAGTAATTTTACTTTTGGAGATGCAAAAAAAATTCCAATGCAGGGGAAAGGTAATATTCTGATCCGCTTGAAGAATAGGAAATATAAATTTATTTCGAATGTTTACTATGTGCCTGACATGAAAAAAGATATTTTGACTTTGGGACAACTTATGGAGAAAGGCTATAATATTTTCGTGAATAATTATAGTCTTTCACTCAGAGATCAAGATGAGAATTTAATTGCTAAAGTACCAATGACAAAAAACAGAATGTTTGTATTGAATATTCAAACTGATATTGCAAAGTGTTGGAAAGCATATGTGAAAGAATCGTCATGGACATGGCATTTAAGACTTAGGCATTTGAAATTTGGTGGCTTGAGATTGTTGGCAGAGGAGAATATGGTGAAAGGATTGCCTTACATTCATCACCCAAACCAATACCGTGAAGGATGTATTTTTGGCAAGCAATCTAGAACAAGCTTTCCAAAAGAATCTTATTCAAGAGCAAAGGAGCCTCTCGAGCTTGTGCATACAGATCTTTGTAGGCCAGAGTTATTCATTGAGGATTTGAGCCAAAAAACATGGGTTTATTTTGTGAAACAAAAATATGAGGTCTTTAGAGTGTTTAAAAGATTCAAAGTTTTTGTCAAAAAGGAGAGTGGGTGTTCCATAAAAGCTTTGAGATCAAACAGGGGAGGAGAATTTACTTCAAGGGAGTTTGATTGAGCCCAAGTTTATTATATAAATTGATTGCACTTTCATAGTTTTTAACATACTTTTTGACCCTTACTTAGTGATTTTGTGCTTAAATTAGTCCTTTATGATGAGCTTACATTTTATGCAATTTGTTAGTAAAATTGTTGCACATGAAATTAAATTATTTTTGATTCGGCTTCCAAGGGTTTGATCTTTAGATCGAAACGAAGAGCCGATCAGAGTTCAAAATATTCTGTGATGAAAATGGAATCCGAAGGCCCCTCACAGTTCCATTCACACCACAACAAAATGGTGTCGCTAAGAGAAAAAATCGATCTATCTTAAACAAGGCACGAAGCATGCTGAAAAGTAAGCAAATGCCGAGGAAATTTTGGGCCGAAGTAGTAGATTGTGTTGTGTATCTTTCTAATAGAAGTCCTACCAGAAGTTTGCAGAATATGACTCCTCAACAAGCCTGGAATGGATGGAAACCAAGTGTTGCTCATTTAAAAATCTTTGGGAGTGTTGCTTACGCGCATGTCCCGGATCAAAGACGGACGAAGCTGGATGACAAAAGTGAGAAGTTTGTGTTCATAGGCTATGATTCAAGTTCGAAAGGATACAAGCTTTATAATCCACAAAATGGAAAACTTGTTGTAAGCAGAGATGTCATTTTTGACGAGGAAGCTATGTGGGATTGGAATACACAAAAGGAAGATTATGCTTTCTTTCCATTTGTTGAAGAAAGCATGGGAGCAAATATTGAAGCAGATCAAGAACCTGTGATGCCTGCATCTCTGTTGGAGGCACTTTTATCATTAGAATTAATGGCATTTTCTCCTGATTTCTGGATTAATTATTGGGTTATATATATATTTTTCTTGCTAAATTGCTTGGTTCGCCTGAATTTGCATTTATAATTGTCATGTTTAATTCGTAGGAAATGCAGTTATAAAAGACCACAATTGTCCAAGGCAAAACGCTGGCCAAAAAAAAATTTATTAGAGACTCTGGCATGTCACTAAGGGAGAGCTCCAAGAGACCCACTACGTGAGACATAAAAAAAAGGAAAACAACAAAAATATGGAGAGACACGTTGCAGCTTGGAGATGACCCACCACACATGCAAAATGGAGGCGTGGGCTGGTTGTTTGAAAGAAAACAAAGAGAGGAGAATCGAAGCATGGGTTGGCATGAAAAAGAAAAAGGGGACCACTCACCAAAACACTCAACACTAACGACAAGTGGAAGCTCCACCAAGCACTCATGTTTGGATAACTCACTCCACTCACTCATTTTTAGCTGGGAAAGGCAAAAGAATTTGAGCTGCTTAGCAAGTTTAAGAAGGCACGTTAGTAGCAGGGAGTTGGAGATTAAACAAGGCAGCTGTTAAATACATTGAACACTAATGTTACAAACCATAGAGGGACACACCAGCTGGCCAAAGACAAGGAGATGAGCAAGAAGAGAACAACACAAGAGGACATTGAGAGAAGAGGAAAGCAAGGAACGTTCCAGCTGGGTTTTAGGAGAGCTCCAAAGGATCCACAACAAAAGGGGGGGCTCCATTCACTCTACACCAACGCAAGCTCCAAGAAGCACCGACGCACATGAAGGTTGTCCAAAACTTAAAAAGGAGGCATGGGAGGAGTAAACGACAGCCAAAAGAACCACACCACCAGCAGAAATTTTGAACCCACCACACATGACCTTTACAGCAAAGAAGGAAAATAAAAACAGAAAAGGAATTGTGGAGAGGAGGTGCGTTGGGGAGGGTTTTCGAGCTGGTGGGTTTGAAATAAAAACAATGTGAGCTGATGCATGAGGAGGAGGGCGTGAGTTGTTAGTTACTCTCTAACAAGATTGCAAGACGGAAGAGTCCCACAAAGGACTCACGCTGTTTTCATAAAAGAAGAAAACATTAGTTGGCAACTAAGCAAAAAAGGACCTGCTGGTTGTAGTAGAAGGGAACAGGTGTGTGCGTTACATGTAGGAGTTGTGTGTACGTGAAGAGTGAGTGAGTGAGTGAAGTAGCGTGAGTGTGTGTTGGGAAAGTGACATGGAAGTAGCGTGAATGTATGAGGGGAGAAAAAAGAATAAAAGAGAAAATGAAGTGAAGAGTGGTGTGCGTGAAGTGTGTGAGTCGGGGAGAGTAAGTGAACAGAAGGTGAGTAGCGTTACAAAGGAAAAACAAGGGAAGGGGGTTGTGAGTGAACTGGCGTGAACTACAAGGGAGAGGAAGCAAAAAAATAAGGAGCATAGAAGGCGCCATTCACCACCAACGTGACAATACATTCAGCTGAAAAACGAGAACATCAAGAGGAGCTACAACAGACGCACAACGGGGAGCAGAAAGGAGGGTGACGCAACAAAAAAAAAGAAAAAAGGGGATCTCAAAACTCATTCGTTATCTGTTTTATTATCTGATTTCTGCTAATGCTGTTTGCCAACTCTAATTTCTGTGGCAATTAATTTATTGAAGAGCTGAAGGAGAGCAAAGCAAACCAAGCAAGGACGCAACATCAGGGAGAGGTGTAAAATAGTAAACGCGAAAAGGGAGACCCGAAAACCCATTTATCCTCTGTTTATTATTTAGTGTCTCATATGATGTTTGTTGACTTGAATGTTTATGGTTTTCATCCTACCATGAGTGAGTAGCTTCCCCGAAGCTTCAAGGTTGGGCTGAAGCTTTTAGCTAATTTTATGGATTAAATTTCGATTGATTTATATGTATGGACTTTTGGTTATGATTTCTCTGATTTGAAATTAATTTTGCTGGTATTGTGTTTGGCCAACCATTACTTGATGTTAGTTGTTAATTGAAGAACCGATAGGTGAAAATTGATAACGGAACTCCAAACAGGGAACTTATAAATTTTAGATTTAGACATAAACTGAATTTATGAGAGAAAACCGGGTGAGCAAAAAACATAATGAGTTATGCTCGATGGCTAGGCTACGATAGTAGACTAGGATTATTGCGTAATACTGCTTTGATACCTTGAAAAAGGATCTAAGAACTTTAGGCTCAACTGTCTATCAACCAAAAATTTGCCTAATAAATTGATCCAAGTAAAGTCCATAGAAAATGCTAAAAGTGGAACCATCATTGAAGCTTACCACATTTCATTCGGATTAACGCCTAGAAATATTCGCAATTTTTTCTTTAGCTTGATTTCGTTATTTTATTTTATTTTATTTTATTATTTATTTTTCTAGTTAATTTTCTTATTTTGTTTCCCCATTTTTACACAATCGCTAGTCCAATTAATTGAGTGATCCAAGCCTGGTACTTACACAATTACTCCCTGTGGGACGATATTATACTATACAACTTGAGACCCGTGAACTTGCGGAACCACATCATACCCATGGAAACAGTCACTCACGGCTGTGCGTGTGTGTCACGCGCCCCTTATGAGTGGTGTTGATGGCATGATGGACACTGTTCATCTCCTTTACGACCGATCTATGCGATGACGGTGTTGAAATTTGACTCTTATGTGAAGTCGGAATTTTTTTTGGCGTCAAGGATGGTTGGGCGTTGGTGTGGCTGGGTGTCGGCCCGCGGGGCTGGTTTGTGTTTGTTTTCTCTTGTTGGCCTTTCCAGTGCATGTTTAAAGAGAGTTGCGGAGAAGATGAACAGTGTTCTGTAGAAAGAGTTGCGCAGAAGATAAAAAGTTGTGTTTAAATGAAATGAAAACTGCACAGAGAAGATAAAACAAAACACAAAATGTTTTAAAGCAAAGAAGGGGTAGGGTTATAGACGGTGGGCCATTATTTTATCTTTTAGTACATTTGTTGTTTAAGTTACATTACGCCCTCCAAGTCTTGACTGTCCCATTTCTTTATATCTTCATTCAATAATGTCAGAAAGTCTTTTTTTCCATTTTCAACGAGAACAATTTTTTCTTTTCTTTTTTCAGTTAATTGATGACATGTAAATAGGTTTTACAAAGAATGAATTATGATTAGTTTATTATATTTATTTTTTGTTAAATTAATTTGATGTGAAATTATTTTTAAATGGTCTGTCCAGTTATTTATTTTGTAAATTAGTTTTTACATTTATTTAATTCATAAATATTTTTTCATATAATATAATTCAAATATTT